>JASAMW010002257.1:0-40714 GCA_030247985.1 Epsilonema sp. ZAB3_2 | reverse complement strand
TAGGTAGGTAAGTATTGTATGTACATCCACGCTAGGTACATACCTACTGTACTTACTCTTAGCGGTAAGCTAATAGGTGCGTTGCACTCCAGTAGAGAGCGACGCACATACACGCACGTGATACAGTCATACATACAGATGATGGCCCATTCACAAAGAAGACATGCGCTGTGCGTACGATCGGCTCGACAGCAAACACCACGGATGCGCCGGGCGTACGCCGAGAGAATCTCCTTCCAATGTGAATGAGCCACGAAAGCAGTACATACTGTACACTACTCCCAACTTCACACCGCTGATCTCATGAAACAGACATAAAGTACACGCATGACACTGCACCAGTGCTCACACGTGTCTGTCCATGGCAAATGTTTGCGTTCACAAAGTAGGCATGCATGTATACAGTACGTACCTGCGCCAACAAACTCTGAGATTCCCCGCAGGACTGTCCTCTCCCGCTGAACACTGGTCTACAGGCTCCACGCTGGCCAACGCGCAAAAGATTTCGTCCTTCTTCAGGCAAACTGCAAGAACAAAATACTCCAATCTGTACACATAAAATGCATGGACAGAATGTACTACATACTATACGTTATGTACGTACATACATTGACGGATGCATTGCATGCACGTACGAGTATATAACCGAACATACGTTATTACCTTGATTAAACTTCTCTGCTTTGCAACTGCTTTCCTTTAGCTCCAGAAACTTGGCCTGTAAATACGCAACATAACATGCACTGCATGCATACAGTGCCCTACCACACAATACACAACATCTGTACCAGTACAATAGCTTACTACAGTACGTAAGGTACACATTTATGATACACGTCGAACATCTTCCTTCTCTTATCTCGCTCTCACCAGCTGCCATTCGACGCTTTCCAGAACGATATCAAAAGGACCCGCAACTCGCACTTCAGCGCACAGCAGACATTCCTCGCCATACACAAGCTTCTCTACGACCTCAGTCTGGAAGCAACAGCAAGCACCATGGTTGGGTACTTTGGGACAAACCCGAACACGGGGATAAACCCGGACAGCTAGTATATCTCAGCAGCCATACGACCGATTGAGACAAGTTTTCTACCAATCGATTCCTTGAACTCTCCTCTTTCAAATGAGCTACCATGCTCATCATTTCCTCAAGTGGAAAGTTCAGAAAAGCTTAGGTGTCCGGGTTTACCGGGTTTATCCCACAGTACCCTACAACTGACAAGTATGTTGTACTTTACGTGACGTACAGTACTACTACTTGGGAACTGTGTGGAAAAAATCAAACCCCATCATCACCCAAGTAGAAAAAGCGTCATTCAAGAGAATGTGGTCAAGCTTATCTATGTCCGTCCAGCGAGAGTTAACTCGGGCGTTCGCCCGTACTGCGCAATTTACATGTACTCATGCAGAATATAGGAACACACGAAACGTGGAGAAAAATCCGTGAATGAATCAGTTTCAATTTTTTTTGCTGCACGGACAAAGGCACAGAGACAATTCTAATTCTAGCTGGACGGACTACATACATTTAGTCCACGCTACTCCGTACCTTTCCCAGAGACAACAAGCGTGAGCTGAGCACAAATGGCTGCACCACTGGCAGAAGGAGTTCAGTGGACTTTTTGCACTCACACGTCAGCCTTTCGCCGGCCACCGAAACTTGGATCTCATACGTCATCTGCAAAGAAAGAAGCACGATAAGACAGGCTCAGATACACGTTATGCCATACATACGTACGTACACACATATTCCATATACTTGCCCGTGCGAAATACTGTGGGTGAAAAGAAAAGAATACTTGGCGCCTAAATGATAAATAGGCCTACCTCAACGCAAATTGGCCAATCCCCGACGTCAGACGGAACGCATTCCAGTTCAACCTCAACCTAAAACACAGACAAACATATGATAACACATCGCTAATGTTTACTCATTTCATGTACCTTGTTCATGTACAGTACATACGTACGCGTACGTACGTACATGTAGGCCTCCATATCTACTACGTACACTGACTACATAGATTCACGTACAGTACTGCACGCACAAACAATAGCATCAATCTAACCTTACCATTTGCCCGGGTCCCAGTTGACTGAGTCCCAGTTTGGCAGCCGAGTCGAACTTGTGCTGCCCTGCCTTAGTCAGTCGAAATTGTACAGAGGGACGGCGGGTAGAAGACTCTGTGGTTGCAACCTCCGATTCGTTCTCTTCGCTTCGCACCCATAAGCTGAAACAAGATGAACATACCATGCTCTTACAAACAGAAAACTGAGACAAGTTTTCTACCAAACGATTCCTTGAACTCTCCTCTTTCAAATGAGCTACCTTCACCTTGTTCATTATTTGCTGAAGCAAGCGGCAAGTTCAGGAAAGCTAAGTTATCCGGGTTTACCCCGTGTCCGGGTTTACCCCACAATACCCTACATATATGAGAAGCTTACAGCGCTTGCGCAATCGTGCTCTCTTCCCAGTTCCTCAGCCGCAGCACCAGCCTGTATTCTTCTCCAAGCAAGGCGGGCGGCTCGTGTCCTACATCCAGCTCCACTTTTGCACCTCTCCGCTCTATCCTATTTACACATTCAACAAAGCAAAATATAATACCATAATGTCCGCTAAATAGCCTGGGATGTCCATAATATCACAAAAACTCGTGAAGTTCAGTCGGCACTGGTAGTACTGTAGGCACTGTACTGTTCTGGTGCACAAAACATGATAGGCCTACATCATAACCTCGTGAAGATGATGTTTCAGTCGGCACTGCTAGTACTGTAGGCACTGTACTGTTCTGGTGCACAAAACATGATAGGCCTACATCATAACCTCGTGAAGATGATGTTTCAGTCGACACTGCTAGTACTAGCAGGCACTCTACCGTTCCGGTGCACAAACCATGATAGGTCTACACCATAACCTCGTGAAGATGATGTTTCACTGCTTTTCTTTTTCTTCCCTTACTTGAGCACTGGTCTGGTGGGCTGCCGAGTAAAGAGGTCCGGCTGGGGCAGGATGGCCGTGTACTCGGGCGGCAGGAGGTGGGAGGCGGAGGCGCTGCTCCCGTCGCCCTCCCACTCCAGCGTCCCGTACAGCGCCGACTCCAACTGACCCACGTCCAGAGACACGGAATTGATCTGCAAGCAACATCCTTGAGAAATGGTTCATAGTCATCATCAAGAGAATCATTGCTAGAAACTGTAGTCTTGCTTCGCTGGCTTCCTAGCATGTCCATCCACAGTACGTACTCTGCAGTAAATCCTCACACTATACATACTGAACACTTGCTCCTGTAGCTGTAGGGTACTATGGGGGAAACCCGGCCATGGCAAAATCCGGCATCCGGCCACCAAAGTTTCAGAGCTGCCTATCCCAGAAACCAATAGAGCGATTGAGACAAATATTACATCAATCGATTCCTCGAACTCTCCTCTTTCAAATGAGCTATTTGGTTCACCATTTGCTGAAACAGCAAGTTCAAAGGAACTTAGGTGGCCGGGTTTACCCCACAGTACAGTACCCTATTATCTCAACTCTTACTATCTTGCTTACCCAGATCTCCTTCCCCACGTCTTCCGCATGCGGTGTGAACGCGAAGCGGAAGAGTTTCAGTTGGCCCGGTGCCAAGAACAGACTGTTCCCTCCTCCTCCTCCTTCCCCGCTCTTAAACTGCAGCATCCCTTCCTCTCCATCTTTCAGCACGCAGGCGGCATCGTAGACTGCGGGGCGGGACGGCCGGAAGGTGACGGCGAGTTTGGTGAATCGAATGGGGTAGGGGGCGGCGTCCAGTCTGACGGCCGTCGTCACTCTCACGCGTTCCGCCGCCGTCACGCTGACGGCGGCCCCGTCGAACCAGGCGCGGACGCGGACGCACGCCCCGCTCACGTGACGCATGTCCACGTGAAAGAAGCATCTGAAACGAAACAACAGGAGTGCGCTGCGCGTAGACACGAGGTGGAGTAAAACTCACGGTGAATTTGAAAATTTCGAGTTTTGTCTTTGAGTATTGTTTCCAGCTTTCTCAATTGTTCACACGTGCGATTTCATGCTCGCAGTCCGCAGGTTCTCACAGTGAATTCACCGCTATCTCATCAATGCTTCAACCCACACCAAACAGTACCCATTCTTGCTCATGCCGCGTTCACCAGACGTACGTCCAATGTATCTAGGAGTACATGAACCATGTGCATGTAGTCCTAGATCGGCCGGCGTATCTCTAGGACTCCTAGATACGTCGGACGTACGTCCGTATCCGAACAAACGTCTGGTGAACGCGGCATCATACCAACCCCACCTTTCGCTCAGTTCCCGCCTCCAGATCTCCATTGCGTCACTCACAGCCTGCTGGGGGATGTCCGGTTCCGGTTCGGGTGCTCCCCCCGCCAGCACCCGTGCCAGGTTGGTCTGGATGCGCGCTTTCGTCTCCGCGTCCCTGCGTCCGCGCAGCAGTAGCCGGGGACCCAGGAGCTCCAGACACAGCGTGACGTACTCCTTCACGTCGCCCAGGCAGAAGGCGCACTTGAGCCCGTCCAGACACAGCGCGCCTAGGAGCTGCCACCATCGCTCTTGCCTGCAATGGAAGAATGAAGAATGTGGAAGAAGGGTGACGTGGGGGGGGGGGAATCCGTCCACCCTAAGTAAGCATGGTGGTTCTACTCAATACCACCATCTGTCTTGCCTGCACTGTATGCATGGTGGTTCTTGTTCTTACCCACCCACCACCTCCCCTATGGCCATGGTTGGTAGTTTGAATGGAGGGGGGGGGGGGGGGGGTTAAGCCGGTTATAGGGTGGGCGGATTTGCCCAATGGGTGGTTTTGCCCCACGCTACCCTACACACATTATGACATACACATGGCCCATATTCACATCCGGAGGCATGTGCTGGTGTGTACACGTCCATGTGTCGTCATGCGCTAAGGCATGGTCAGCCATGGATGCGCCACGGGCTACATACTGTAAATACATCGAGTGCATTTCCTTCCAATGTGAATGAGCCATTAGTAACTGTCACACGGACATTACAAACCACTAAACTTGTGCAGTGTGAGTATGCACGTTAGCGCGCTCGCTACGAATCTTCTTTTTTGTGTTGCCTATTTCATCACACGACATCTCTCCATTATAACTGGTAAAAAGCAGGGACAATACTCCCAAACTGTACATACCTGTACTCCCATATGGCGTGCGTGAGCAGCTTCAGCGCTTTCGTGTAGTTCCCCAGCGAGAGGTACTCTCTGCCCATCTGAACCATCTGCAGTCGGCGCATGCGGGGGGATTTGTAGCGCTTGAACTGCGCAGCCGCCGCCGTCAACAGCTCCAGCGCCGGCGTGGACAGATCCTGCTGCACTTGGCGCAGTTGCAGCGCAGTGAAACCCGCTTCCTCGCGCGCATCCTGTGCAATAAAAAAAGTAGCAGCGGCGGGTGAAACATCAAACTCACGAGTTTACCCGGCGTGTCATACGTACACTACGTACGTATGATGAAAGGAAACCGAAAGAGGAGAGACTCTGACAAGTTTCCCCCTAAAGTTAGCCTTGCCCATCAAAAAAATTGGATGTGCTTGGTTGGCCGATTTACCCCAACACTACCCTTCTTCCCAACTCCCTTCTTTCCCCCTTCTTTACGTACTTACATCTGCCACCAGTTGTCCTTCTGGCAGTCC
The DNA here is from genome assembly GCA_030247985.1 of Epsilonema sp. ZAB3_2. Classification (NCBI taxonomy): domain Eukaryota; kingdom Metazoa; phylum Nematoda; class Chromadorea; order Desmodorida; family Epsilonematidae; genus Epsilonema; species Epsilonema sp. ZAB3_2. The sequence goes on along the minus strand of JASAMW010002257.1, from coordinate 35,052 downwards.
CACGCGCCAAGGTCTCTGTCCGTAAAACTCCAATCGATCCATGGCTTCTAGTGGGTCGGAGGGATGTGAAGGATAGGCCATTCCGGCAAGGGTGGGCCACAGACGCTGAACGGCCGACTTGCGGGCGAGCTACAGAACATGCATAGAAAGAAAAGGTAAGTAAAGGTACATGCTGATGCATACTATAGTCTGGCCAGTAAGAGTTCGCTATGGCATGCAAGGCGCCCTGCGAAAAAAAGATTTACAAATGCGGATTACTGTCCGTGCTTCGTGTACTCCTATTTAGCAGAAGTACTTGTAAACTACACAAAATGACTTGAGTCCCATAGCAACTCTCTCTCTCTCTCTGGCCAGACTATGAGTCAGATGTCTGATTCAATCGTTTTCAATGGCAAAGTTCATCACGACAACTATTCACCACCGATTGTGCCACAACGCATAGCAAAAAGCGTGATTGCTACGCAATCATGAATCAATGAAGTGTCCGTCTAACGTACCGTACAGTATGGATCAGTTGCCTTTCGCGGGGTCGCTCGCTATCGACCAAGCAAATCGGAACAACGCAACTGGTCCATATAACAGGGCTACGCTCAATCACAACTCAGCTCTTGGATACTAGTACTGTGACGTACTGCTTACGTATGGTACTAGCGTCCGAGGCAAAGTAGTGTAACGTAAATATAGTGCTAGATATGTAAGGCGAGTTTGGCCAATTTGTTCCCGGACCGGTACCTGGTGGTGTGCCTAAGTCTACAGCTGTGACCGAGGGTAGCGGGTTCGATTCCCGTGTCGGTCCTATTTTTCTCCCCCTTTTCGGGGCCCGGCTGGCTATCGCCATATGGAACACGGCACGTCCCAACTACTACGCAATACTACTACCTATCCCTGTACCCCTCCCCCCTCCCAACCCTAATTCAAACCCCCTCCTGACGTCATACCGTACCGCGTGCTGTGCGGCGGACTGGTAGTAGAAGCCGGGATGCTGTGTCTGCACGGCGGCGAGTCCTTTGGCGACGGCGGCCTCGAAGAGCTCCGCGAAGGTGGCGAACTGGCGGGAGAGCCAGGCCGCGTGCTCCCCCCAGTCCGGCCCCGTCCGCCCGCCCCCGTGCCCCAGCCCCACCCGACTCCGGTAGAAGTCCACGTGGCGGCGAAACTGCGCGATCGCGTCCAGCGGCGTGTTCAGCGCGAAGCACAGGGCGCACATCTGTCACGCAGAGCAGAAACAAGAGGAAACATCCCGTTATGTACGTACAGCGTACGTGCGTACGTACACGACTATGGCAATCGCGTCCGAGGCCAGTTGTGTACGTAAACTAATATAGTTCTAGGCACGTAAGGCGAGTGTAGTCCTCCGTCCTTGGGCCGGTACCTGGTGGTGCTGTGCCTAAGTCCGCAGCTGTGTCCGAGGGTAGCAGGTTCGATTCCCGTTCGGTCCTATTTCTCTCCCCCCTTTTCGCGGCTCGGCTATCGCCATACGGAACGCGGCACGTCACACTTCTCTTTGTTACTTGTGTACGTACCTTATAATTGAGAAAGCCAGCCACCGTTTTCCACTCCAGCCACTGTGTTTCAGGCAGATTTGTCTCTGTCAGATGTTGAAAGGCCAGCTTGTAATGCCTTCAACAGAAACTACCGCATACAGCACATATGTACGCAACAGTACGTACCAGAATGTGAACACAACACATCAGTGCTGCGTACTGACTGTACATACTTTACATCCCCTTTTACTACTGTTCACGAATTAACTTCAACTGAGATCAACCAAAACGTACCGTGGGGTAAACCCAGCCACCAAGCTCCTGTGAACTTGATGTTTCAGCAAATGATGAACCAACTAAACAGCTCATTTGAAAGAGAAGATTTCAAGGAATCGATTGATATAATATTTGTCTCCATCGGTCCAGTCTCTGAAACTTAGGTGGCCGGATTTTCCCATGGCAGGGATTACCCCATAGTACCCTACCTACCTCAACGCAGTATGCGAATCCTGTCGGAGTTGACTGAAAAAGCCCAGCTTGAACTGAGAGCGAACCAGAAGGGACTGATGCGTGGTTTTGTTCAGAAACTCTTTTTTCGCCTTTACGCGCCGCATTTCCGCCTGATAGTAGGCCTGTGCCAGCTCGTGAAACGCGTGCTCCAACCTGCAAACATGATGTTTCACCTTCAGGTAAGCTAGGCGACAACTGGTAAATTTATGTTTCAAACGAAACAGAATAAAATATACCGAATAATGTAGCCGAAAAGGTGGTCGGTTTTGGGTAAAACGAAGAGGGATTTGGGTGACAGATCGCAAGCGGTACAAAGTTCGGTTGCCCTTTCCGCGGCTAACATATCTTCACCTGTAAAACAGCACAGAGAAAACAGTTACGAAGAAGCTTGGTTACCGTGGGGTAAATCCGGCTGTCTAGTCCTGATGAAGAGCGTTCCTTCTACATACGTGGGTGGCCAGGTTTAGCCCACCAGAAAAACCGGCCGGGTTTACCCCATGATACCCTACAAGGGAAAGTGAGTGAGCATTAGCATATACACAAACAGTACATTTACCTGGCGGTAATGGAGCAGCGCTTTGGACCAATACCACAGCCAGTCGAGTGTTTCGTCCTTCCAAGCCATGTCTAAAAGGACAGACATGCAGCAGGGTAGCATGGGGTAAACCAGGCCATAGGAAAATTCGGCCACCTATGTTTCAGGGCTCCATATCTCAGCAACCAATAGACCAATTGATGGCGCGTTCACCAGACGTACATTACGTACGTAAATCCATCCGTCCGTCCGTCAAATCCGTAAAACGTATCTAGGAGTACATGGCACACCGCAAACAACCATGTACTCCTAGATACGTTTGACGGACGGACGGACGGACGTGACGGACGTCTGGTGAACGCGCCATGAGATAATCGATTCGTTGAACTCTCCTCTTGCAAATGAGCTATTTGGGTTCATCATTTGCGAAACAGCAAGTTCAAAGGAGCATAGGTGATCGGATTTACCCCATGGCCGGGCTTACCCCACAGTACCATTTACGTTATGTACGGTACCTGGGCTAGTGACATACTCTACATAGCAACACTGTACATACCGAAGTGATTCGACTTTTGATTGGCACTCAGTTTTCTTCTCATTCCAAGAGCTGTGATTCCAATCCAGGTCCATAAACAGCACGACAACCGCTGGAATATCATCCAGATGCTTTCGCATCCAATTCGTCTTCAGAATTCCGCGAGGAACGTACGAATCATAGGAAGCGCGCTGAAAATAGACACAGAGAAAGAATAGATCAATGGGTGAGGTCGCATTTAGCAAGTGGAATACGTGTAATAGCGCTTTTTGCTGCAATGGTTTAGTATTCAGCACATTTTGTTTACTTTTTAGCACAATAGCTTAAAATAAGTAGTTCACTTGGCTAAAAATTAAGAAACGTTTTCTGTACCGGTTGCATAGTACGTGGATGGGGGGTATTTTTGGAAATCGAGATAATATGCCTATCGGATTCCCCATCAAAAACTGCATATGTGGATGAATTTTGAAGAAAAAATTTGTTCAGGCATCATCGAGATATTGATGGGTAAAGGCGGGAAAGTCGCATTTTGCCGTTTTTCAGCATTTTCAGCCATATTTCAGCAACCAGAGTGTATAGCGGGCTACAAATTGGCATACACATACATCCCATAGGGACCCATGTCTGGACCAAATTTGAGCCCAATCCGCCACTTATATGGCGAGATATAGCTTCAGAAAGCTCAAATTTACATTTTTTGGACCTGTTGCAAATTCGGTTATATGAATACCACGGCGCGAATACATGCCCTGCACGGGGTAAAATTTTGAGAGGAAGTAGAGAAGGGTTAGGTCTACAACTTCTAGTACTACCGCAAAAATTCTCTATGTTTACAATTGGGACTACGGAGCTCCTGAAAGTTGAAAAATTCAGCAAAAATGTTCCCGCCTTTTTTATAATCCAAGATAAAAGAGCAACGCCACTGAAATTTTTTCCTAATAAGTAGCCTATCTTATGTAAAATTTGATGTAGATTTCAAAAATAAAATTGGTTTCCCCAAAAAATTTAACCCCTAGCATATAATTTTGCAAAAATTGTATATTTTTGAGAATTTTTGGGTAAGGGTTAAATTTTTTGGGGAAACCGATTTTATTTTTGAAATCTACGTCAAATTTTACATAAGATAGGCTACTTATTAGGAAAAAATTTCAGTGGTGTTGCTCTTTTATCTTGGATTATAAAAAAGGCGGGAACATTTTTGCTGAATTTTTCAACTTTCAGGAGCTCCGTAGTCCCAATTGTAAACATAGAGAATTTTTGCGGTAGTACTAGAAGTTGTAGACCTAACCCTTCTCTACTTCCTCTCAAAATTTTACCCCGTGCAGGGCATGTATTCGCGCCGTGGTATTCATATAACCGAATTTGCAACAGGTCCAAAAAATGTAAATTTGAGCTTTCTGAAGCTATATCTCGCCATATAAGTGGCGGATTGGGCTCAAATTTGGTCCAGACATGGGTCCCTATGGGATGTATGTGTGTGCCAATTTATAGCCCGCTATACACTCTGGTTGCTGAAATATCGCTGAAAATGCTGAAAAACGGCAAAATGCGACTTTCCAGCCTTTACCCCTCAATATCTCGATGATGCCTGAACAAATTTTTTCTTCAAAATTCATCCACATATGCAGTTTTTGATGGGGAATCCGATAGGCATATTATCTCGATTTCCAAAAATACCCCCCATCCGCGTACACTATAGGCTACTCTCAATCCTTACAGAAAACGTTTCTTAAACAAAATTAGCATAAAAATACATAAATTAGCAAGAAAAAGCGCTACACTTGTTCCACTTGCTAAATGCGACCTCACCCATTGCAGAATAGGAGTACGTGAAACACGGTAAAAAATACGAGTTTGCCTCTCAATTTTGTGCAGAACGACTTCAGTTGCATAGAACTCTCTCTCGTAAGACTATTCGCTACTTGCGCTAGCACTTTTGGAAAATCGCGAGTTGGCCCAGACAGTATTTTGTGCAAGTTTAGATCGGTACCGACGGGGTTGTCGACGTCGTTCGTCATCTGGGAGCGGAAAAGGAGCGAGCGAAGAGAAGAAAAACCGCGGGCCACCTCGCGACCACCCAAAAACAATAGCGCACGTTCCCTAAACGATCAAAACCGTCTTTTGACGACACATTTCATGGACATCCTTATGAATGGATTTGCAACATTCAATATTACGGCCAAAGTCCATACTTCCCAGATGTCTACGCCAATTTGTAAGGAAATGTGCAGAACCTGCATAGTTTGTAAAAAAATTACCCGTTGGCACCACACCCCGAACCCTCGGTCTTGATCGTTTCTCCAGCCAACTACATACCTTTGGCTTGGCCTTGGGAAATTCCCGATCGCTTTCCACCGGTTGAAATCTAAGGGGCAATCGATCCGCTCGGCGATTCAGCGTGAACGTGTCCCAGATGGTCTTGTGCACCGGATTGTGATGGCTATCGAGACCGGCCAGCGACAGAAGCTGCTGAGGATTGCAGGTCAACTCAGGCGGCAACTCACCAACTTCCATGATTGGTTGATTATCGCAAAGGAAATCTCCTTGTTTACTTTACTTTGGCCTATATCAACAAAACAAAAAATTGTCTTTCTCTTCCGTCTGTCGGCGTCGCGACTTTTTTGTTTCGTTTTCCCTTTTCAATATTTTCGCCGGTTACGGTATCCGCTTCATTCTTGATAAATCGAGTTATTGCGAACGGTTGCTAGCTGAACCAAAAACATTTACAATGCATCATCATTATTCCACAAAGCAGACAACACACAAGTTTTCAGGAACGTTTTATTTCAGAGAGAAGACACAAGAGTATGTTCAGCAGCATATGTACACACAGAGTTGAGTATGAGAACGAGCAGCCATTGAAACAGAGTTACACAGAGCACGCATAGATGAGCAGCGACAGCGAGTAAGTTGTATCAAAAGCGTTGGGATGAATAAGTACAGTACGAGTATTTGAGTCACACGAGTACTACATAGTAGCGGAACGAAAAGAGAAGCCTCATTTGGAGCGAGAGCTGCTACTGCTGCTACCTTCCTTCTTGTCGGATTCGTCCGCCTGTTGGTCCCCCTCTTCTTGAGCGTAGTGTAGTTCAGTTTCCATTTCCTGCTGGCGTTGTGGCTGCTCCTGCTCCTGTTGCTCCTCCTCCTCCTGTCCCTCTTCTCCACCGCCGGATTTGGAGGACTGCTTGTCCGATGAGGGTGTGCCTGCAGTGCGCTGCTTCTTGGATGAAGATGAAGCCGAGTCGCTCTTCTCCTTCTTCCTTTCACTCCGCTCTTCCTCTTTGCCCTTTTCTGAAGCCTTCTCCGAGCTCTCTTCTGGCCCATCTCCCCCCTCCATGAACACACCCTCTTCCGCTTGAGTTGCCTGCGTGTCCACCTGGCTCTGCATGCCGGAACTTGTCTCCTCTGCTTTCTTCGCTTTCTTCTTCCTACGTACCACCACGACGACTACGATGATGATGATCAGAATGAGGAGCAGTCCACCACCGACGGCAATCCCGATGATCAGGGCAGTATTGGCCTTATCCTTCTCATCGTCTGCACCTGGTGTGGTCGTCGTTTCATTCCCATCTGGACCACCTGTTGTACCCGTACCATCTACCGTGGTTTCATTTCCAGATGGAGTACCAGTACCAGTAGCTGCAATTGTGGTCGGGAGGTCTTCGAAACGAATGGTGAAGTTATTGTAGTAGGGAGCGCAGGAGGTGTATTCTGCGACGCAGCCCGTGGCATCCTGTTGAATGGTTTTCGGAGCACCGGAGATGGGGACGACGTCGAAGTCATTGATGGCTGTCGTACAGTCTCGCCCACTGATCGCCTGAGCTGAAAGTAGATGCAAAGAGAGAGAGATCATTCTAAGAGAGGAGTGATCAATTAGCAAAGGTAAATAAATGTACAAACATACGTACGTATGTACGTCATACATGTCTACATACGTATGTAGTTCCCAAATCACAGTATTTTTCCCAAACTAGCCCCATTTTAGCCCCCCCCCCCCCCCCCCCCTTGTCGATCTATGCCTACCTAGGGTACCCTAGGTTAAATACCACGACATACGACATATGTCACGTTCATCCGTTTAGTACTTTGATTGATGACGTAGTACACCCAGCGAAATAGTGGCTTTGGCATTGTCGAGGACTGGGTATATTCTTGTTCACACTGGAGTCGGGCCACTGCTATCCATTCCATCTCTGCTGCAAGATCCACTGTGACGTTGGATGTAGGTGAACCAGGTAAGCAATCTACTTTCAGCGATTTCTTTCCCACTGATCCATCGCTCTCCAGGTAGAACAGTGTACAGTTTGGTGGCCCCGGCCTACTGCAGTTTCCTCCCACGTAGTCCTCCAACAGCAGCGTATCTTTGCTGGAGATCAGCTGGCCCCAATTGAGAGAAGTATTTCCAGCCTTCCACTGAGACTTCTCAAGGTTGAAGGAGTCTGCAATAGAGAAGCAATAAGACAGGAAATTTTTTTGGTGGGAGGTCGACTGTTTTGGACCCTTTAATTTTAGGCCGCAAAGTCCTGGGGCTTGTTTGTATACACCACAAAACATAGGAATTTGTACAGTGAGCAATAAGTTCAGTCAGACCCATTAAATTTTCGGCCGAAAATTTTCTGGTAATCCGCTTCCATCGAAGCCATTCCTCCACTTTGATGCAAGCAAAGGGGCGGCTGTCTGTTGCAGCACTGTACGACTCATTTGTTCAAACTCGTATTGAGTACTTTTGGTGGAGGTGAAGTGCCACCTTACCAAATGTGCAACCGCTGGAATGTTTTGCAGGCTTCCGCCGTACTTCAACCACCGGTGGTGTGGCGTCAACTCCACATGAAGAGGTGGTAACGGAAAGTTCGGGGCACATCTTCACTTCGGGAACCAGAAGGAACGAATTTCTATTAGTCACTGTCAGACACGCATCCTTCCCTGGCGTGGCTTTGCATGATGGGGATACAGAGCACGATTTACTGCTGCCAACACCGCAGAAGGTCTGACTAAGGTTAGCCGCTTTTGCGTACTCAGCATCCAGACCAGCTCCCTTGCAATTCAGCTCACCGGCAGCTATGTCTCCTGCAGCCGTTATGGGGAAGGGTTTGGAATTGGAGCCTTCGGGACATGCCAGATGCAGGCTTCCTCCGATCAAAGGCCATGGAGTCTCCTGTTGAAACGCGTCCACTAGGGACAGCGTCGCTTGCATGGCGAGGGATCGGTAGAAGTTGACAACTTGATCTGGTGTCCAGGTTTTGAGCTTCATGAGGCAGGACACCTTGCCGGCTATGATATGCTCCATGTTAGTAAAGCTGTAACCAGGAGGTGTGAGCGCCGGGAAATGGCACTTCGGTGCTCCAGTGGTATTCAGAGTCACTGTCACTTGCTGCGCCGTCAAGTCTACAACATGTACAGTAGAATATGTACATATGTACAGGTTAGTCGCGCGGGAGAGGGACCAGTTGCTCTGGGTGTCGCGAGCTAATAGCTATTAGCTAATAGCTTCATAGCTAATACACTTTTCAGATTCTTTCCATTCCCCCTAACCGATCAATAAATGCACTGAAAAAGGGTAATACATAGGGGTCAACTAGCGAAGCGACCACCCATTTATTCGGTCTTTGTACATAAATTTGCAGGAACGTAACGTAAACCCGTTGCGTTGGTAGGTTGGTACCTCAGGTAATACACCTTACATTGTACAAAAGATGGGCCAAGCATTGTTGCTATCCTATCCCATTGTGGCTTTACGTACTTTGCCACCAACATACAGTACCTGCTTGCACCAGATAGTAGTGCCAGTGAGCCATTTTCTTGGGAGTGCCAGCAGCCAGCTCAAGAGAACAGTGGACTTTGGCCAGGTAGCTTGTGTTGGTCACTGCAGGGAGTTGATCTTGCTCGATATGCCAGCCATTGGTACAGTCTCCCTGTAGAAGAACTGGATTGACATCGTTTTTCTTGCCCGGAACAAGCTTTGCTGTCTTAAGCTCGCAAGTGATCTTGGAGAACTGTTTGCAGAAGGTCACGTTCTTCACCTGGAGATGGAAGCTGCTGTTGCTGACAGTAATGACTTCACGCAATTGGAAAGAAGGCGCCCACGGAAGCGTGTCTCCCCAGAATTTCTCCAGTTTCTCGAGATCTGGCACTATTGTAATAAAAGTTGCCATTATTTTATTCACTATGTACACGAGTTGATAAGTCGATTACGGGATGGGTGGGGTGAAGTAAGGAATTTATCTGTAATGACTCGTTCATAATCCCTCGTGTACCATAACCCCACGATCATTCTTCATCACCATTTCATTATGCATATCATCCTAATAATACCCAACCCTAAAAAAGGAATTTGGTGGTCGTGGTCTCGGACGTACAGTAGACGGTATAATAACCCCTCACCACATTTATCTGCTCTATACCTTGCCTACCATATGGTAGTTTCACAATGTATCAGTTTCCTCAGCTCTGCTTACCTGCTGAGCAAGTAGCGTATCCTTGAATTTCCACCTGAGGAACCTTTCCCGAAGTCCACGCCATGCATTCTGTTGTTGCCGGTCCAGGGGGACCACCGGGGCAGAGGACCCACTCATTTTTCATGTCCAGCAGTTCACTCTTTCCAACGTCCTCGCACACACTCGCACCGCCGCCCGTCGGCAGACACTCGGTTGCGTTTGTGGAGAATGCACAGTAGGCTTTCGGCTGCGAAAAGAAACAAAGCAGTTTGTTACCGTACTAAATGTATTAATGGAGCGATCACGACAAAATAAACAAAATCAGGCCACTACTCTTACCAAGAACCGGAAGAATAAAAAAGTAGTGTAGGTACGTACACTCACAATCACGACAGGTTTAACACATACCGCGATCTGGGTAATTGCTGGCAACAAGTCGTTCAGCTGTTGTCGGTTTGTTGTTCGTTTATACATGAGTATTGTCGGTTTGTTGTCCGTTCGTCAAGAAAAATCGACAACAAACCGAGAACTTGTTGTCCGTTCGTCAAGACATCGACAACAAACCGACAACACCCACCCATATAAACGAACAACAAATTGTTGCCAACAGAGACGCCAAATCACGGTATGTTACTATTATCTACTGTAGGCCTACTTACTGGAAATTCAAGCTTTATTTGGCTACCGTCGCTGCAATCGCACTTTTGAGGGTCTCCGCCATCATGGATAACGCGTTCCTTGGGCGTCCAAGTGTTACAGGTCACCTTGAAGGATCCACCTCTTCGATATGCCAGCGACAAGTCGTTAAACTCATCATAGGCAGCAGCGTAGTTATAGTCAGTGCTCACCGTGCAAGCAGCACGAACACTGGCGACCACGGCAAAGATGGTTGTGACCCACAACAGTAGCCGAGGAATCCCTGGACCCATTGTCCGCTTTCCTCCTCCTGCGTGTGTCAATGAGTGTGTCCTGCTTCCACCTGGGTCACACGGGGCCAGATGGCCTCGGGCGAAGATGCTCCGCCTCGCTCCATTGCTGCACCTCTCTGCTCGCATCCTTTTCTGCCGTCCACTCGAGAAGAAACTGAAGACCAAGCCAGTCAGAAGAGGGGCAAAAGTCACAAATGAGCATACGGCGTGTTTGCTATGCGAGTTTCCCCTTTGATTCGCAATTTCCTGCTTCTTTTTTGACATTTCCTGTGTCCTGTGTGTATTTCCTTCTAGTCAAGGGATGCCTGCTTGATTGTGTGTGTGTGTGTGCGCGCAGTGCTTTATGTGCCATTTCCGGTGCAATGTCCGTTCTCTGTGCATCCAAGAATTTCATTCCCTTGTTCCTTCCCGCTATAAGAATTGTTGTATGTATGTACTTCCGTCTCATGAATATGTTCTCTGTCTACGTATGGTACATACATGCTATATGTACGGTAGATCGTAACATGCTCTGTCTATCCTATCCCACCATGTACGTAAGTAAAGTATGTGCCGTATTTACCGGTGCATAGCAGTGATGTCAACTCGGAGATTTTTGAAAAGAGTAAAGTAAAGTAAAATTACTCGGCACCATCGATTGCTGAGTAAAGTAAAGTAAAATTACTCGGCTAGCTGCTCAGCTGAGTAAAGTAAGGCAGCAAAGGGAGAGTTACTCGAGTAAATTACTCAAAATTTTCATCGCATTAGACGACCATATTGCTTATGATTTCGTACGAACAAGACCATGCAGGAGCAAAATTATGATCAGAGATACAAATTATTTAGACATACTTACGTATTACGTAGTACTTGCGCATTTCACATGAGAGCATGTATGTGTATAGTATAAGTATGAAGCCGTGGATTATATTGGATTGGACTCGCTTGGATTCCCGCGTGCGTATTATTGCGATACCGTAGCCACATTAGCCTGCGCCGTCTACTGCATGCGTTTGCTCGAGTAAATTTACTCGAGTAAGTACTGAGTAAGTATGGAACTTTTACTCGGGTAAAAATTTTACTTTCTCGCTTGCTGCTGATTTTACTCAAGTAACTAGTTGCAGTAGCTGAGTAAAAGTAAAGCTGGGTAAATGATTTTCCTCCTGAGTAAAGTAAAGTAACTCAGCTCAAAATTGGTCGAGTAACTCGAGTAAAGTAACTTTTTCTTTACTCTTGACATCACTGGTGCATAGGCCCATACAAAAATTGAGAGGTCCAATGGGACTATACATAGGGCTAGGCTAGGCTATGCATTGGAGGGGCTAGATACTTACATATGCAGGGGACATTTTTTATGTTTTTGAGAGGTGCGCAAAGGCATAGTATTGTTTACAGGGTTTTTCTGGTACAAAACACCCCCAAAGCAGACATGTTTGCCAATATGGGGCTATTTTGCCAATATGGGGCTATATTGGTGGGCTATGTATTGGGGGAGGGGCTATGCACCAGAAAATACGGTATGTGATGGAATGCACCAACTACTACTACCAAAAATATATAATTCTGCTTAGGGGAAGAATGAACGAATTTAGTGTAAACTTTTCCCAAATATTTGGTTTCATAAAACCCAAATAATTGGGTATCCAAATAATTGATTAATTTCAAAAACTCAAATAATTGGGGCGCATAATCTGCGAGCCAGCAGGGATGGTTTCTTTTGTTTACACTAGTCGTCCATTCTTCTCCTAAGCAGAATTATATATTTTTGCTACTACGTACAGTACCTAGTACGTACAGTATCCGACAGTAAGGAAACCCCACCCAACAACATAACGTTAGATACCAAGGAAAGGATGTCATTGGGCATTGGATGGAATTCATGAAACCGCTTACTTCTGCTACTAAAGTTGTAGCCTACAAACTTGAATGCAGAGCAGTCTTCAGAGATGATCTTCTGCCTGAATACGTAAAATCGAGCCTAAATGCGCTGGCATGCCTGCCTACGCTTCAATTCATAATTCAACTTGAATTACTGTAAACCCTCGTATATAGCCCCCGGGGGGCTATCAAAACGTTAGTCGCCGATTAGAGGGGCTATATACGAGGGGGCTATACACGAGGGGGGGGGGGGGCAATATACGAGGGCATTTTACATTTGCACCCAAAGTAAGGTTTTTTGACCTCCTGAACTCATTTCTGGCGGTTATTTTGCATATTTCCAAGCTCCTCTAATGAAAACTGCAGCTGTTAGCTCGAAAGTGTGAAATGTTAGCCATCAAAAATTTTCTGTCGAAGAAGCGCCACAGGTAAAATGTTCAGAACTGTTCCAAATTATGTGCAAATGATCTCCTATGCATGAAAACACCCCCAAAACGCTGTTTTTAGCGCAAGAACACGCGTTTTCCGTTGCTTTTCGCGTTTCGGGGGGGGGGGGGGGGGGCTATATACGGGGGGGGGGGCTATATTCGAGGGGGCTACAAACGAGGGTTTACAGTATGAATTGAAGCGTAGCAACCCACTCACCACTTCTCCACTTTCATACTGCAATGTGTAATGCTTCGTAAGCTACCCAGGCGAGGGGGACAAAACGTTTCAGTCACCGATTCGAGGGGGTTACAGTATAGTGCGTAAAAGGCCAGCCAAAATCATCACCACTATGCCTATTTTGCTGAATTATTAGTTTAGAGGGGGATAAAAATCGTTACTCACCATGTACCATCACCGAAAAAGGGTTACCCGACCAAGGGAACATCCGGCCACCTAAGCATTTATGGTTACCAAGCATTTACAGCTGCATATCTCAACAACCATTGGGCCGATACATACCCTAGACTAATATCATTCCTTGAACTCCTCTTTCAAAATGAGCGCTACCTATTCGGTTCGTCATACGCTGAAACAGCTAGTTCAAAGGAGCTAAGGTTGCCGGATTTACTCGACCGTACCCTATACACGAGGAAGGTGATAATGGATGGGTCTATACACCATGCTATACAGAGTATCCACTCCATCCAACACTGAAGCAAAGTCGTTCAGCTTACGAGCTCTTCTTCTTCTCGAATCATGACGAATGCTCTTCCTATCGCGTTTGTAATCGCTCTGTTGTGCAGCAGCCTTGGTGGCACTATGGCGGAGCAGCGGCAGTGCAGCAACGAACCCGACAACGAAGAGCAATGCGGTTCTAACCAAGTAATGGTGTGCGCATGTGAATATTATGGTCCTGACAAATGCCGTTTCGATGATCCACCTCGACAACAGCCACACCAAGTTAACAAAACTGTTCAAAAGCCATTGCACCGAAGCAAGAAAGACAACTGCGCAGGAGAGTGCAAACGGTGTGCCTGCCAGAAGGGCTTTTACTACGTATGCTATGGAGGGAAACTCTACTGTCTCAACTTTCATGATTGTTTGCAATATTTGCAGCTCAATCAAACCACCAGTCAGCAGCATGAAGAAATGATCGACGATTGATAAAAATAATCTAATACCGTATTTACCTGTGCATAGCCCCCCCCCCCCCCCTATGCATAGCCCCATTGTACTGTACAGTACCTGAAGCTACCTACTATATAAGCTGGTCATAAGCTACCCATAGCCACTCCCACACCAAGCTAAGATGCCTATAAGCCTGTTTGGGGCGTTAACCCTGCTTTGACCTCAATTATGCCCTAAAAGACGTGCTTTTGACCTAAAAAGAGTATGCCTTTGCGCACCTCTGAAAAATATAAAAAATGTCCCATGCATAGCCCCCCATGCATGTCCCATTGACAACAATGACGGCTCCTCGGGGTATGTGTCAAGTACATAGTAGTAGATTTCTAGTCAAGAAGGCCAATCACACAGTAAAAGAATTCTAATTTAGGCAAAATGCACCAAGTGAACCATCATTCGTTTCTCATTCGCCGCGAAGACGTCAGCATCAAACTGGTTCTTCAGCAGCTTCCAACCATCCGAGGTCATGATGGTCGCTTCCTTCACAGCAGCCATATTGATCGCCATGTGCTTCAATAGCTTCAGCTGATGGAGATCAGCCAACTCCAGCAACTGAGCACAGTTGCTCTCATCCAACTGGCTGATCAGCTGACGATGGCATTCCAGTTTGAGCCCCTCCACCATGTAGTAGCTCGCTCCAGCCAAGATATCACCCAGATCCAGCTGATGGAAGCGAGCAGAGATCTTGTCGCAGTAGATGTACAGGATGTTTAAGTTATTTCTACACCATGACACAATCATCTCCATCCAATCACTACTTCTTCGCTAGTTTCGCTAAGAACTACCAAGTTGGATAGTCGTTAGCTGACCCCTCTGCTTTACAATGCGTTTCTTGCATTGGTGGACCCCGTCAGCTCAGCACCGATCAAAAAATCGCATTGAAAATCAGGGGGGATCACCGCTCGACCATTTATAATTCTTAGCGCAAATAGCGAATAGTGGAAATGGACAGCAGAGAGAACGGGCTGGTAACGCTGAATGAAAGTCTCGTTTTTCCAGCGATGCAAATTTCCAGAGCAATAATTGGATAATGCTGCACCGTCTAGAAATAACTCAGACACCCTGTAATGCAGCACTTCCATCATAGTTTCGCAATCCACTTTCGTTTCTTCCACATCGTTCTTATCCGCCTTGCAGTCTTTCTTGACAATGATCTTGAAGTCCAGCAGCTTCATCACATCATCAGCCGGTCTGGAAGCGTCACCGACTAGCTCCGTCGGCAGATCAACGCACCGAATTCTGCTGTACATTCCAGCTAGCTGATCCAGTTGTTCATAATGGCCAGTTCAACAAGACAAAAGATGCGTGACCTCTACTGTACGTATGCACATACCGTACGTAAAGTAGGTACCAACATACGTACGTAGATTACAGTCAGACCAATGAGAACATGGATATTATTTGGTAGTCGTGGACGTGGAGGGCTTTGTCGCGCAAGATAAAACAAGAAATGGTATGGATATGCAATCTCTCATTGGATAAGACTACATACAAGTGCGGGAATAAAACCATCGCAATCGCAAACGCATGCGCTCGCACACCTTTCACTTTGAGAACTAGCCATTCTGCTTCTTCTTATACTCCTCGTCTTTCAGCTTCTGAAAAATTTTCTCCCAGTCGAAGCTCTCTTCAGTAATGTCGATTTGGACACCAAAGCGAATCTTTCCATCACCATCGGTGATCCAATCCCACTCCGAGATGCGAAATATGTTCAGAAAGCCGCTTCCCTGACCGACACCAGTGAACTTGTCAAACCAATGCCCTCCCACCGTATTCACCAAACGGTCTCCTTTCTCCACAAAGAAGCAGACCTGAGCCACCACAGAATGAGGCAACTCTCTCATCACAAAGCGTATGAACACAGCAACCGTTTCCGCTTGGTAATCTTCTTTTCCTCTGGGGTACACATCCATATGCCAGTCGAAAGCGACGTTCTTGTGAACTGTGGAGAAGATGGGGCTAGAAACGCTGTCACCGATCTTCTTGCAGGCGAGAATCTTCGGGTCTTTCGTGTCGCATTCCCAAACGAACTTGAAATTCAGCACCTTTCCCTTTGGAGTCACGCCCTCATCTTCTTCTGTCATTGGATCTGGATCCATTACTAAAGAATCGCTTGACTGAGGTTGCTTTCCGTACGTACGGTCAAATGGAGTGAAAGAAAACGGGTGGCCAGGCCACGTGTCTGTCTACATCGCAAATGCAAATCCGCACTAAACAATGCAAACAGCAAAATATAAAGTAACAAGATGGCCTCCAATCAACGGTATGCACTGTCAAAGCGCAGCATGACGAGCAACAATCACAAGATCGACAAAACACATTTACTAAAAGTCTCCAACAACATACCCGTTCATAGAATGTGTAGTACATAGGGTACATTACATTGCAAAAGAGTACACACCACACATCAAAGGCGCAAGGAACATTCTGATATTCAACATTCATCCCTTCCCAACTGTCATCATGCAATAAGAAGGAAAAATAGAAAAGGCAGGCATTTTTGCCAGTGATTCACGTCCATTCTTTTCTCCACAGCACCATGGACATCATCGAACTGCCCAGCTCATTCAGCTTCTACGCATCTGACATCATTGCGGCCCATTGAGCTAAGCTACGCACATTACTATCGCTGTAAGTTGTCCAAAACGGCTCATGCATTTATTTCCTTACTTTCAGAAAACCAATACTCTTAGATCAGAACAGTACATCATCAGAATTGCAATGAACGGAACACATCGCTTCTCTTCTCATTCGCCCTGAAAACATCTTCATCGAACTGGTCGTCTTCCCATGCATCTGACGTCATGATTGTGGCTTCCTTTCCAGCCACCATATTGATCGCCATGTGCTTCAACAGATTCAGCTGATGAAGATCAGCCAACTTCAACAGTTGAACGCAGTTGCTCTCATCCAACTGGCTGATCAGCTGACGGTGGCATTCCAGCTTCAATCCACCCACCATGTAGTAGCTGGAAGCTGCCAAGAGATCTCCCAGATCCAGCTGATGGAAGCGAGGAGAGATTTTATCGCAGTAGATGTAGTGCACTACCTCCATCATCGTCTCGCTATCTACCTTGGTTTCTTCTATCTCGTTCTTTTCTGCCTCTTGAAACTCGGACTGGAAGAGAGTGGAGAATTTCTCGTTCTTCGCTGCTAGCACGGCCTTGTGTGCCCAAATCACTTTTTCATCTCCTGCCATGATGATCTTGAAATCCAATACCCTGCGTACATCGTCTTCTGGGCGAGATATTTTCTCCGGCGGTTCCTCGTAATCAGGATCTTCCGATGGAAGAGAAACTGAGCGGATATCTCGAAACAGGCGACTGGCATCCAAGCGATCTTCCGGTCGAAGCTTCTTCTTTAGCTTACGCTCTTCTTCATTCATGACAGTCTGCCAATCGAAGTATTTCTCGTCGATTCGTATGCGCACGCCAAAATGAAGGAGCCCATCCTCTTCAATGTAACCTTTCTCTCGAGCTTCCGGCATTCCCCTCTCTAAGAAATTGTGCTCACCAAAACTCTCTTGATCTTCCATGTTGAACTCAATGGGAGGGCTATTTGGAATAGGAAAAAAAACCACGTCCTCTCTTCCTCTGCTACTGCGAACAAATAGATCGAAGTAAATGGGAACAGCACAGGGCAGCTTCACTGCCCTCAGGTAAAAACCCAAGGCAGAACCCCATATCTCCCAATCTTCTTCACCCGTTACCCCATTAGGTGCTGTAGTCATGCGCCAATCAAACGCGATGTTCTTGTGAACAGTGGAGAACACAGGGCCATCGAGCTCCCCGAACCTTTCGCATGCCTCAAGCTTGGCGGCATCGCATGCCGATTCATACTCGAATTCAATCAACCTCTCAGTCTCAGGAAGAGCCATTATTTCTTGCTCTGTCAAGTCTAAAAAAACTGCACCAGGCACCAATAAGCAAAGTATGTGACAAGCTTCAAGCAACAGGATGTACTGGATTGTGCATTGTCAAAGCAGCAAAATCGCAACAACTACTGACAGCGCAGAGGCAAAACATATTTTACTAGAACAAGAACAGAACCTCCAATCATACTGCCCGTTCATTTGTACATGTAAATATGCATCCTACGCGCACAACAGATCAGTACATGCATACATTCATAATCCCTTCCCTCTATTCAGGGTGCAGTAGAAGGCAAGATAGAGAAGGCATTTTCACTGCCAGCGGTTTACCCCGATCCTTTTCTCCAGAGCAACATGGACATCATCATCGAACTGCCCATTGAGCTTCTTCCAAGCATCTGATGTCATGATTGTGCCCGTTTTTCCAGCTACAAGATTGATCGCCATATGCTTCAACATGCTCAACTGATGAAGCTCAGCCAACTCCAGCAACTGAATACAGTTGCTCTCATCCAACTGGCTGATCAACCGACGATGGCATTCCAGCTTGAGGCCATCCACCATGTAGTAGCTGGAAGCTGCCAAGAGATCACCCAGATCCAGCTGATGGAAGCGAGGAGAGATCTTGTCGCAGTAGATGTAGTGCAACACCTCCATTATCGTTTCGCTATCCACCTTCGTTTCTTCTGTCTCGTTCTTTTCTGCCTCTGGAAAATCCGACTGGACCAGAGTGGCGAATTTCTCATTGTTCACAGCCAGAATACTCTTGTGAGCCCAAATGACCTTTCCATCTTTCTGGACGATGATTTTGAAGTCGAGAAGCTTTCCTTTGTCATCTACCGGACGTGGCATTTTCACCGCCCCTGGAGGTGAACCGCGAATCTGCGCAGGAATGGTTACGGTGCGCACATCTCGAAAAAGACGGATCGCCTTCTGAGCAACATTCTTCATCTTCTTGCCCAAAACGGCCTTACGCCAGTCAAAGTAGTCTTCGCTTATCCGCATTCGAACCCCAAAGCAAACCTTGCCGTCCTTATTCACGCAGCCTGCAGCTCGTAATCCAACGATCCCCATCCCACTCTTTAGAAACTTTGAAAAACCCCAATCATCGATGCGAGAATTGAACGTGCCTTCAATATTCACCATCCGTTCCAGCATCTTTCCGTCCTTCTTGATGTAAAGATCGAATGTAACAGAGACTTTGTCGTGTTTTCGATCTTCCGTTTTCAAGAAATAGCCCAACCCAGTGGTACCCTCTTCCACAGTTCCTTTCGGACACACCCGCAAACGCCAATCGTGCCCCAAGTTCTGGAAGACTGTGGAGAAGATAGGGCTCTCGACGCATTCCTTAGCAGGACAGCTCTCAAGTTCTGCCATGTCAAAGGCCCATTCAAACTGGAAGTTGAGCAGCTTCGTTGCCTCAACGCCTTGACCTGCAGCCATGATTTTTCTATTGTAGAAGCGAACTATATTTTTAGTACCTGAAAAATGCACAAAATGGGTGAGGTCGCATTTAGCAAGTGGAACTTGGAACATGTTAGCGCTTTTCTTGTGCACATTTGCCAAGCAGCCGCGTGCGTCAAAAATAAACAAGTTTTGCAAGAAAAAGCGCTACCGAGTTCCATGATTGGCTGAATGAGACCTCCTCCATTGCACAGCAGTGTTTATCAAGCAGCATCTAAGTAAACTGGCCGAGGCCAGAGCAACAAGCAAGCATTGAAGAAGCAAACAAACAACCCACACTGCAGTCCAAAACTTTAACCAAGTCACAAAAAATACACACCATCTCCTTCAGCCATTGGATCGGTATCGGATCCACTAATGAATTGCTTGGCTGCTTCAACGTGACAACGTATGCCCGACGTATCGAGGAATTCAAAACAGCACGTCGGACGTACGAAGGTACGTACGCCTAGTTGTGAACGCGGCATGTTGTAAACGCCGTGGCATGTCGTGAACGCCACAAAGCCAAATCCCGGAAGCTTGTTTGTGGCCACGTTTCAGTAAGATGGCCTTCGATCAACAGTATGCACTGCCAAAGCAACAGCATAGAGCATAGTGAACAAAAAGCCCCTTTCTCTCGCGCTTCCGGCATTCCTCTCCCCAAGAACTTGTGCTGGCCACTTTGCGTATGATCTTCCATCGTGAACCAATTGAAAGGGAGATAGGAGATAGCAGCCACGTTCTCTCTTATTTTGCGACTGCGAACAAACAGATCGAAGCCAATGCTAACAGCACAGGGCAGCTTCACTGCCCTCAGGTATAAACCTAAGGCAGAACCCCACATCTCCCAATCTTCTTCACCCGTTACCCCATTAGGTGCTGTTGTCATGCGCCAATCAAACGCGATGTTTTTGTGAACAGTGGAGAACACAGGGCCATCGAGCTCCCCGAACCTTTCGCATGCTTCAAGCTCGGCGGCATCGCATGCCCATTCATACTCGAACTCAACCATCCTCATAGGCTCAGGAACGACAAGAACAGCCATGATTTCTTGCTCGGTCGAAATACTGTTGTCTAAAACAACGCATGGCGGCACCAATAAATAAACAAAACGAACTATAGCCTACGTTCAAACTTCAACCAACAGTATGTACTATAGTCTGGCCAATAGCAGTTGGCACCTGGACTCAAGGCGAGTTGCGTAGTTTGCATGTACTTCTGCTAAATAGGAGTACACGAAGCGTGGACAGAAATCCGCATTTGTAAATCTATTTTACGCAACGCGCCTTGAGTCCAGGTGCCAACTGCTATTGGCCAGATCATAGTACTGTCTTGTTTATCGCAGTACTGTCTTGTTAATAGTACTAGTACTGTCTTGTTAATCACAAAACTACTTCTCAGCGCAGAACAAAACATTTTAATGGAACAAGAACCTATCAACACTGTCCATTCATTTTCATTGATTGTACGTGGTGTAAATCAATGCACATCATAGGCGCACAACAGACAGATATACAGTAGAAGGCAAGAGAGAAAAGGCAGGCATTTTCTTTCACTGCCAGCGATTCACGTCCATTCTTTTCCCCAAGGCAATATGAACATCGTCATCGAACTGCCCATTGAGCCTCTTCCAAGCATCCGATGTCATGATGGTGGCCACTTTTCCAGCCAAAAGATTGATCGCCATTTGCTTCAACAGGCTCAACTGATGAAGCTCAGCCAACTCCAGCAACTGAATACAGTTGCTCTCATCCAACTGGCTGATCAGCTGACGATGGCATTTCAGTTTGAGCCCATTCACCATGTAGTAACTGGAAGCTGCCAATAGATCACCCAGATCCAGCTGATGGAAGCGAGGAGAGATCTTGTTGCAGTAGATGTAGTGCAGTACCTCCATCATCGTCTCGCTATCCACCTTCGTCTCTTCTGTCTCGTTCTTTTCTGCCTCTGGAAAGTCCGACTGGACCAGAGTGGCAAATTTCTCATTGTTCACCGCCAGAATATTCTTGTGAGCCCAAATGACCTTTCCATCTTTCTGGACGATAATTTTGAAGTCGAGAAGCTTTCCTTTGTCATCTACCGGACGTGGAATTTCCACCGCCCCTGGAGGTGAACCGCGAATCTGCGCAGGAATGGTTACGGTGCGCACATCTCGGAAAAGACGGATCGCCTTCTGAGCAACATTCTTCATTTTCTTGCCCAAAACGGCCTTTCGCCAGTCGAAGAAGTCTTCACTTATCCGCATTCGAACCCCAAAGCAAACCTTGCCGTCCTTATTCACGCAGTTTGCAGCTCGCAACCCGGCGATTCCTCCCCTTAGAAACGTTGAAAAACCCCAATCCTCGATGCGAGCTGTGAACGTGCCTTCAATATTCTCCTTCTGCTCCAGCATCTTGCCGTCCTTTTTGATGTAAAGATCGAATGAAACAGAGACTTTGACGTGTTTTTGATCTTCCGGTTTCAAGAAATATCCCAACCTGGTCTCATCTGCCAAAGTAGCACTTCCGGTCGGATACACCCGCAAACGCCAATCGTGCCCCACGTTCTGGAAGACTGTGGAGAAGATTGGACTCTCGATGCATTCCATAGCAGGACAGCTCTCAAGTTTTGCCATGTCACAAGCCCATTCAAACTGGAAGTTGATCAGCTTCGTTGCCTCAACGTCTTGACCTGAAGCCATGATGCTACCTATGTATTGTTGAAGCAAACTAGCACCTGAAAAAATGCATAAAATGGGTGGTGGGATCGACGGGTCACAGTTAGAAAGTGGAATATGTAGTTAGTTAGTAGCGCTTTTCTTGCAAAACTTGCATATTTTTATGCCAGTAGCCGCGACTTCGCTCAACCGTTGCAAGAAAAGCGCTACCGTGCTTCATTGGCTAAGTGAAATGCGATCTCCTCCATTGCACGCATGGGCATGGCAGTGTTTATCAAGCAGTATAAAGATAAACTGGCCGAGGCCAGAGAAACAAGCATAAGCTTTGAAGCAGCACACAAACAACCGACACTGCCGCCCAAATCTTTACTCCAGCCACAACAAAATATAGCTCAGCGCACATGACATAACCAACCCTTATTTTCATTTCCACTCCAGTCCATTTCACACCCAATCCATGTCAATACACGTCCATTACAGCCAAACGTAGGGAGCACAACTTCACATACCATTTTCATGGACGGTGTATACAATTTGCAGGGTAAGTAAGTACCGAGTAGTAAAATTATTTAATTTTATCATGTCCTTTTCAGGTATGCAGTTTCATGTGATACACGGCTCCGTTTGAATTGTGGATGGCGGAAAGAGAGGGATGAGTAAGCCACCATTCGTACCAGACTTTCTCCTTGTCACTCAATCGTTGAATTGTCATTCCAATGCTTTCGCCAGCTCTTACCCTGAAAATAACACTACCGTACAATTAGGGTACTCGTGGGGTAAATCCGGCCACCTAAGCTCCTTTAATTGAACTTGCTGTTTCAGCAAACGAGGAACCAAATAAATAGCTCAGTTGAAAGAGGAGAGTTCCAGGAATCGATGGGTATCCTAGTTGTCTCAATCAGTCCATTGATGACTGAGATATAGTCGGAGAAACGATCAAGAGTTCGCTTGACAATTTTGCCGCTCCCGTGGCAATCTGACATTCTAAACAAGAATAGCAATAGTGTTCGAAAAAGGGTCGAAAAACCGGTTGCTATTCTTGTATAGAAATGCCTGATTTACTAAGATTACTACGGAGCGCCAAAATTGTCAAGCACGCTCTTGATCGTGTCGGTGACTATATGCAGCCATGAAACTTACGTGACCGGATTTTCCTAGCCAGGTTTACCCCATATTGCCCAATTTCTACTCAGCACTTGCCATAGATCGTTTGCTGATCATAAGCGAGGTACTTACGGTACGTAGTTGGCATGTACTACTACTTACCAGTACAGTAGGCAATTTGCTGACTTATCTATCGCCAAAATGCTCAGCTATGATAGTCGGTCACTAACAATTCGCTATATAATGTAACTCAAGTCGCGTTGTGTAAACTAGAAAGACAAACGCGGATTTCTGTCCATGTATCTTCCGTCGGAGTTCATGCAAACTACACAATACGACTTGCGTCCTGTCCTCCTTTCTTCCCCCTAGGCTAGATTGATGGATAATAGGCCGATATTTTTCCTGCGCCGCCATGATACGTACAAGAACATAAAGATGATACGCAAGTACAAGAAAGAGAAGGCACCTGACGGGATGCGTGAGCGGAATGACCATGGGGAACCAGCTGACGAGTTTGGGCGTGTGGGCGCCGCGCCCGGGCAGGATGCTCAGCGCGACGTCGGCGTAGAGTTGGCAGCTGAAGAAGCCGCCGAAGCCCATCAGCTCGCAGTCCACGCTCTCACCCGTCTTTCGCTCCCACACCAACTCCACTGATCGATCGTTGGAGTGCCGATGCCAGTTCGGGTGCTGCAATTAGTCACAGAGGGGAATAGACACAGGGTATTACTACAATGGGGTAAACCAGGCCATGGGAAAATCCGACCACATCCGGGAAAATCAGTTTCAGGGCTGCATACCGATCTCAGCAAGCAATGGACCGATTTCAAATCAGCTGTTGGGTTCATTACTTGCTGAAACAGCTAACCCCATGGCCGGGTTTACCCCAAACTACTCTTCGCCATATTGTACCTACTGTGTAGATAGGTTAGGTGGTTTAGGTTACCTCGAAGTGGAAAACTTTCTTCACCGGAGCGATCTGGTAACTATTGAATATGCGAACGATGTAGGGCTGTTCGAACACCTAGACAACCACATACCAAGAATAAATAAGAGCTAAAAACATGGAACAAGAATACGCCACTACTCTCCTTCTGCTTTACCGCGTTCTGTCTTCCACTCTGCTGACTTTCTGAATCCGGCTTATTCGTTGACGTATGCGTGTCGTCTCTGATCGTTCTGTACAGACGCGGCGAATGAAGCGGAGCCAGGTAGCTGCTGTAGGAGCAGGGAATCGAGATGCAGCCTCGCTTCATGATAGGCAGAGCACCATCTGCAACATATTCAGCACGTACATAGAATATGTTACTGTGTATACGTACTGCATATCCAAACGTATAGGCCTACATATCACTGAAGATACCCTAAGATAGTGACACAGCACAAAGGTACTATGTACTACTATATGTATGTACGTAAGAAGAGAAGGGGCAGATAAAATGCAGCAGAGAAAGTACTCGATCACTTGTTTCTCATACCTGCGTAGGAAATTGTGTACAAAGAAGAAGCGCTGTGTGTTATTGTAGGTAGAGCACAAAACGTCGTACGTACATACGTACGTAGTATTCGTACTGTACACGTCAGAAGAGCGTAATTGCATGTAATGTACGGTGGTCGTACGGAGCTACAGACATACCCAGACATTCCGGAGACAGTTCGTTATCGCCGAAGCTGCCCAAAAGCTCCGAGACCACCAAATCAGCCACTCCTTTCCAGTTGCCATCTTCACCCAATTTCCTCATATCTCCTTCCACCACCTGTGCACACAGCAACAATCGTGTGTACCACAGCATCACACGCAGCACATACTGTACATTGACGCTCGCATGGGCTTTTCGGAAAGATAACAACCATAATACATAGCCAATACATAGTCCAGCCAGCGAGCGTCCGTGCGAACACCACGCAGGAGGGTACTGCGGGGTAAAACCAGAGAAAGTGCGGTATGCATTTGGTCTCCTAAGCGGCTTTGAAAAGTTTTGCTTCCCAAAATCTGCTGTCCGGATTTACCCCACAGTACCCCATTCCCTGCTTTGCCTTGACCCCATTTATTTGCTTCACCTCCACATCTTCCTCCTTCCATTCCGTCTCTCTGCGATGGCGCAGGGTGATGACTGCCTGTCGATTCTTCTCCACCGCCAGGAATCGAGCCGTCAGCCCCGGCAACTCCTGCCTCACATCCCTCAGAGCCAACAGCGCAGCCCGCACCAACGGACCTCGACCCGCTCCCAGAATTACCACCGTCAACCTATGTCAACCGTCAACCAATGTCAACCGTCAACATATATCAACCGCAAAACAATGTCAGTCAACCGTCAACATATGTCAACCGTCAACCTATGTCATGTGCATACATACAGCATCATTTTCGCGTTCACCATGCGTACGTAGGTCCGTCCGTCCGTCAATCCATACAAGTCAGTAAACGGCCTGACGTGTCTAGGAGGACATGACACGGCAAACGACCATGTACTCCTAGACACGCCGGACGTTACGGATTGACGGACGGATTCACGAATGTAAGTATGGACGTATGGACGCGTATGACCGCGGCGTTAGGGACCATTTACATATTCAGCCATTACTTTCTTCCTGCACAGCCTTCATCTTGTAATCCATTGCACTCCGCACTATCAGCAGCGGCAGCACAAGAAGGATTATTTTGACTGGAGGATGACGAGGGTTGTGCCTTGTCTTTCGAAGAGGAGGATGCAAGGTCCCTCAGAGCGAGAGCGATGGCGCGTTGGTACTGTTCATACTTCACCGGGTCGCCCTCGAACACTTCGTAGACGAACGAATCCAGATTCTCCGACAGGGGTTGGAGCGGAGTCTAAAGAAGCAAATAAAAGAGGGGTGCTTGTACAGTTCAGAGTAGGTGTATTACGTAACGTACGTATATGTGTACCTAATGACCTAAAAATCAATCCTGCTATGGCTAAAATCGTCCTACATTGCTCCTAGAACTGCTATGCATCCAGTACTGCCCTCAAGGTATCATCACCACACCTATGCATACTGTCGGCTATTTCCTGTCTTCTTCTCTAGCTCTCACCTGTAGGAAGTCTTCGTATCCGGCTCCGTAGGTGCCCATCAGTCCCTCGTCTTCCAGTCTCATCTCCCAGAGCGCGCTCAGATGTTCGCGGTAGGCGGTCAGACTCGCAGCTTTGTGCCGTGGATCCGGGGTACCGGAGAGCAGCGTTTGACAGCCTACATACAGCACAAAATCCACGTAGGCACATAATAGAGTGACGTACGTAGTGGATGTTTCCTTCACTATAAAGAATACACTCAGTTACACCAAAGGAGAGCAGCGTTTGACATCCTATTTACAGCACAAAATGCACGTAGGCACTTTAGAGTTACGTACGTATTTTCCCCAAGGATACTCAGTTGTTACATGAAAAGCTCATGGGGTTCTATGAGATAAACTCGGCCGGCCTTTCTGAAGTACAATAATCCGACGAAATGTACAGTACTTAGATATGTGTAGTGTAGTACTACATGCAATAATGAGTACAGACTTGTGCACAACACTGCTCTATTCACACATGCAAATGTGTACTCCATAGGGTACTATGGGGAGATAAACCCGGCCATGGGGGTAGCCGCGGCCATCTTGCTCCTGTGAACTTTCTGTTTCAACAAACGGAACCAAATAGCTCATTTTGAAAGCTAGGAGAGTTCAAGGAATTGATTGGAATATCCTATTTGGTTGCTGAGATGTGCAATCCTGCCGGATTTTCCCATGGCCGGGTTTACCCCACAGCACCCTATTCACCATATGCAATAAGAGCCAGTGCTTGGTCGAGAGGCGACCCCTCTAATTTTCAGTGCAACTTTTGATCGGTAGTCAACGCGAAGGTCGGCGCGGTCGTCTTTCTTGCTCGTTTCTTTCCGCGCCGACCTTCGCGTCGACTACCGATCAAAAGTTGCACTGAAAATCAAGGCTAATTCAGAGGGGTTGCCTCGCGACCAAGCACTGGCTCTTAGTGCATATGGTGAATACGGTGCACGCACATGCACACACCGAGTCTGTACAGTTCCCGGACAAACTTCTGATGCGCCGGTGCCAAAATCGGCCAGCCTCTCCTGTCACCGGTGAAGGTGTCGGTGTGTAGCCAGACGCATGCGGCGGGTTCGCCCAGCCATCTGTCGCGCGCCACCGAGGACGGCAAGTCCGCGCCCAGACGCAGGCACAGCAGGACCCGGGCGCAATTGCCCATCATCGTCCGCAGACTGTACCACCAGTCCCAGGGATCGTCATCCTAGAAAACAGAAACGAACAGTAGATGACAAGGCAAACTTACTCGTCGTACCGAGCGCGTTGATCTTTCATGTTTGAAAACGTAAGAGTTGATGAGCACAGTCCGACTTGAACTCGTGCCCACTAAGCAGTCTGACCGCGTGAGTACTTTTACTCGAACCGAGCATCTTTTCGTAACTTGCACACGTGCGTTCACTCACACGAGCTGTTACTTTCCAGCGAGAATGGTGCGAGTTGGTCGTTGCTACTGTACCGTTCAGATGAGAAGATGAGCGCTGAACACGAGTAAAAGTAATCACACGGTCAGAATGGTTAGCAGATGCAAGTTCAAGTCTCATCGTATTCGTCTGATGTCGTCATGTTTCAACACGAAATTTGACCGATTTGCTCGGTAAAAGTAAAATACTTTCCCGTACCGCGGGGCCACATCGGGACCACCCAAAAACCTCAGCGCAACTAGTACATACTGTAGTTCATACCATATAGTACGCAGTACGTTACATGTTCAAACCTCATCCTCCACCGCCGCAGGCACAACCACCCACAGGGAGAAGTTCGCGGACTGTGTCGCATTCTTCCCCACCATCAGCTTCGTCAGTAGCCGCGCCAAATTGGGCTGGCATCGGCCCCTCAATTCCAAGAGCGCGGCGCTCACGCCCAGGTACTTCACGTATGCGAATTCCTCGACGAGCGCGCTTTCGGAGAGAGAGCGAAGGGCGGCGTCCGATTCCGCGTCTGGGTCGATCCAGGGCGAGAGACGAGCCACCACCTGACGACGCCAATCAGAGGAAGAGAGCTGCAGATCGATGAGGGAGATGGGAGGAAGGGCGGGAAGGGAATCTTTCTGAAAAATAAAGAGAAGATGGTACAATGGTAATGGTAAAGGAACGGGATGGTACTAGCTAAAATGGTAAAATAAGGGAGGGGACGGAGATCGGGAGGGAAGGGAATCGGCATACCTGTACTGGTAAAGGTAAAAAGGAACCGTGGTAAAATGGTAATGGTAAAATGGATGGTAAAATGGTAAAAAAACGGGATGGTAAAGGTAAAATTGAGGGAGATGGGAGGGAGATCGGGAAGGGAATCCTGAATCAAAGATGGCACACTGGTAAAGGTAAATGTAAAGGGTCGGTAAAATGGTAATGGTAAAATGGTAAAGAAACGGACTAACACGTCAGCCGGCTTTGCCCCACGCTACCCTACCCCACGTACCTCTCTCTGTGCCCCGCTGCTCATCAGATAATGCGCCAGCTCGGGAAAGACGGCGCGTCGCATTCCTCCCACCGGGTAGCAGACGAACTCGAATCCCTGCTCCGTCGCTCCTCGAAACAGCTCTTTCATCTGTAAATCTTTGGCTGCCTGCGTCACATCCAAATCTATGACGATACCTGCGGAAATCTCACGGGGGGCCTTCTCAGTACTGGTACTGCTGGTAGTGGTAGCGCTGTTGGATGGTTCTGCTACCATATCTTCTTCCGTATTGCTACTGTTGTTGTCTTTCTTCTGTGTGAATGGAGGTGATATGGCTTGTTGTTGCTTTGTGACCATCGTCGACTCTGGCATAATTATGCTGTGGATTGAGCCAAGAAAATGCAGGGATGGAAAATACCTACAGAAAGGCACATTTCTATTACACACTGCTTCTACAGTACTACACCAATGAACTTCGGTTACAGAAGGTACTATTCAATCAAAGGTAAAAAGAATCCACAAATCCTGCAGCAAGCATCTATAAGGGAAGCCTGTTTTTACGACAGCCATACCTTTATGGATTCTATCTTGCTCAAATCATAGCATCAACACAAGCACCATCCATCCATACAGTACTAACGGAACCAGATACCGTTTTAGTTCCTCGAAACACAAGCAAACCATCAATAAAACCTTTTACTGAACAAGCAAAATCACATCTGCATTGACAACAAATCAATCTAACATTGAGCAAACATGCATAACAAGAAAGAACGCCTCAAAATAATACACGCATCAACAACAAACAAGCAGCTTATAAAAAGGCAACCATTCTAGGTGTGAGTGGAGGAGTCTGAAGGGCTGATATTAATGATTAGCAGCCGTTTGTCCTAAGGGCCAAACAGGAGTGAAGCCCTTACAATTAGCAGTAGTAGAGGCTGGTGTGCTGTCTTTTGGAAGTACAGGCTGTTTACTATGATATGCAACCTCTAAAATGCTTATAACTTCTGTATTAAGAGAGGAATTTCAACCAGGTTTTTTTAATTAGAAAATTGAAAATATGCCTGACAAGCATGCAAAATTTCATTAACGTACGCGTACTATTAACGAAGAAACAAGCGACGCCTTTTCAGGTCCGATTTTTCGACGTGCCCGCCTCTGTCCTCCAGCACCTGTGCAGCCGTCTTCAAAACTCTGGAAAGACTCTTTTTCAAGCATGTTCATAGGGATGGCGGCACTGTTTCCATTATGTTTTGGCAGTGTAAGGAGCAGAAGATCCGAATGGATGCTTGAATGAGCGGAACAGCACACCTCCTTCCACGTGGACTTCAAAAATCGAGCGCTTCTCGCGCTACTGCCTATTTTGACCCCAATGTTTGAGGCTTCATAATTCCCTTCGTACTTAAAACCCATCAGTGAAATTTTGCATGATTGTCAGGCATATTTTCAAGTTTCTAATAAAAAAAACCTGGTTGATATTCCTCTCTTAATACAGAAGTTATAAGCATTTTAGAGGTTGCATATCATAGTAAACAGCCTGTAGAGATGCTGTCTGAGCGGCAGATATTAATGATTACCAGCCGTTTGTCCTGAGGGCCAAACAGGAGTGAAGCCCTTACAAGTAGCAGTATGTAAGGGCTGATAAATGGTAGAAGAAAGAGGATGCGTGCGGTATGGAATGGAGAGTTGATTGAAGTTGTATTTTCGGATGGGGAAATTTTCGGACACATGTCTGACCTCAATGTGCATGCACGCACAGCGACATTTACTGTATTACGTATGAATGTACTGTAGACTACGTATGTATGAAAGACGGTAAAATTCGGACGTTAAAATTTTCGGACAGAATTTTTTATCCGAAAATTTCCACTGTCCAAAAATTTCATCATTTACAGTAATAGATCGAGCCCGTGGGTCAAGTAGGGTTTCAGCATGCAGCAGTGAAAAACCTTTGGGTCCCCCAGGCAGATGCGGATGGGTAAAGCAGGTTTGTAAGCAGAGAAAAACGGTGGGCAAAATCGGAAGTACGGTATCAGGGGACACAGCACCATATTGGTCACATATTCACAGTTTCGTTGACATGAATGAATACTTCACGCTAGCAATCTAAACATGAGCCTGTGAACTGCTCTGCAACTGAAGGTTTTGTTGCTTTTGTGCGCGTTTTTTCAGTTTCGTTGACTCTATTTTTAGCAATACGTACTGCACATGGAAATATACTGCACATACAAAAAATTCGTACAGTAAAATTTTCGGACTGAATTTTTTGTTCGAATTTTCCGAAAATTTCCTCCGTCCGAAAATTTCCCCGTTTACAGTAATAGATTGGGCCCGTGGGTCCAGAAAGAAATGAATCTATTGTACAGCTATCAGTACTGTATCTGCTGCAGAACTTCTTTTCAAAATTACCTGCTTTTTCTCTCCTGCCATTTGAGTTGAGATGTTCTTCTTCCACAGCATTCCAGGCATTGTTTTATTGAATCGCTCTTGAACACGCACTCCTTCCAAAAGAGAGTTCTCCTTTTGAATTGCTGTAGAAGATACGATCCTTTCAGAAGAAAATCATTCCCTTTCTCACTGACTATGCACAATTTTTCCCCTGTGATTCTTCAATGCAATAGCGCCGCTGCTCAGCAACAGAGTAAAAGCAGAAAATAACTAGTCTGTGACGTGTCTCAATTTTCGCCGCATTTTTATTTTTCATATGCAAATTCCACTCTTTAACACACTGTTCTTTTCATGTAAATTATTTTTGGCTCAAATGTCGACATTTCCTACGCAAATTACTCCCCAAACCACATCTTTTATCTTTTTGCCTTATATGCAAATTATTCCCTCTCAGCTCAACTACTTCTCCTGTGTTTTCATCATTTGCCCAGTTCGTCGCGATGGTGTAGGCGATAGAGCGTTCGTCTTCCAATCCTACGGGATTACCCGGGGTGAGGTTCGAACCTGGGTGCGGACAAATTTTTCCCAAAATGTCAACGAAACAAAAATCTTCTAAATGTCAACGAAACAAAAATCTTCTATATGTCAACGAAACTTAAGGTTCTCTAAAACGTCAACGAAACTTCATCATGGGACGTATCGCCGCCACATACGTAGGATCGCCAAATTGAAAATTTGAAATTTGTCCTATACCTACACAGTACGTAACCCTATCCTACAGCATAGTACGTAGGGTCCCTATACCTGTATGATTAAGGCAACCTAACGTGGTAGCCCTTACGGCGAGGCCGTAAGGGCAAAAATAGAGATTAGAAAATTGGATTGCTTCTACTAAGGCTTCTTCTTGTGAATATTATACAAAATTGTGAGACAAAAAACTGTGTTGAAAACTTGTGTCAAGGAGTAAAAGCAAGACTACACTTTTGGGGAAATAAGTGGATGCAAAATTGGGGGTGTTGATTTGCAGGGTCATAAATTGGGGTTTATGGTTGCGTCAAACAAGCGAGTGCTATTGCATGGGCGGTTCTGTCAAAGTTCATTAGCTGAATTCAAAATGCACAGGGAAACACACATGGACAGCCACGGAAAGCAAAAAAACACAGTTTTGAGAACAAGAAAAATAATTGAACGCTTCGCTCAAGAAAAGCATGAAGGCAGTGGGCTAAACAAAACTTGAAGCAGTGATAGCAACAATACACACACCTACCCACTAGAGCAAAAATAAAATACAGAACCCCGGATATACCATATAGTACGTACGTACGGTACCATACATACTGTATATGTATGCAGTAGGCCAACATTTTTCTCTGCAATGTAACAATTTATGGACGGAATAGGGTAATATGGGGTAAACCCGGACGGACACCTAAGCTTTTCCGAACTTGCCGCTTCAGCAATTGATGAATATGGTAGCTCTTTTGAAAGAGGAGAGTTGAAGGAATCGATTGGTAGAATACTCTCAATCGGTCGTATGGTTTCTGAAATATACGAGGTGTTAGGGTTTACCCCCGTATCCGGATTTACCCCATAGTACCCTACTGTATACATACGTATACTATGTCGTACTCCTACATTTTGCTCTACACTGTTATGTACCAAGTTGTGGAAGCTGCATTTATAATATGTTGTTTTCGTGTTTTTTTAGCTGTATCAAATCATAGTGGACACAGCGGACACGGGTGGAGCTCTGTTAAAAAATGGGAATCTACGCAAACGCGTCACCATTATTCCGCTGAACAAAATCTCCAGTCACCCCATAGAGAACAACGTGGTTCGCAGGGCTAAGTCATTGGTGAGTGCTATGGAGGAATAATATTCCTCTTTTCGTATTACTGTAGAGCTTCACTGTAAACTACTGTAAAGTTTCGTGTATAACCCCCGGGGGATAAAAAACTGTTAGTTGCCGATTCGAGGAAAGAAGCGTTGAATCGCCGATTTGAGAGCGTTTTATTTATGAGAGGGTTATACACGAGGCCAAGCGAAACGTGCCATACTTCACCAGCATGCTTATTTTGCTTTATTTGTGCATTTTTCGCGTTTTCAATAGCTTGGTGAGAGGGGAGCATAAGAATCGTTAGTCACCAATTTCGAAGGCAAGGGTTATACACGAAGCTTTAGTGTTTTGTGTCATGGCGCGTTCACCAGACGTCCGTAACGGACATCCGTCCGTCCGTCACCCCCTATGTGTTGACGACCGGACGGACGAACATTTATGGGTTGACGAACGGACGGACGGACGTTACTGACGTCTGGTGAACGAACCATTAACCCTCCTTACTATTTGTTCACTGATTTGTATTTAGTGTAGTACGTACGTACGTACATACATAACATATAGCTCTATAAATATGTCTCTGTTGGTACGGCGGGTTAGGTGTGGTCGCGCGTTATGCGAAATAAAATCGTCTCGTCGTCGATAGCTCCGACTGTGTACTTTTGAATGAAAATGGCAGTACTTGCTCTTACTGTTTCGCAGGTGGGCAACGAGAACGTCACCTGGCCCTGAGTCTGGTCGGGTATGACAGGGAGCTGACGAAAGCGATGGAGTACGTGTTCGGCAACACACTGATCTGCAACGACATGGACCAGGCCAAGAAGGTCACCTACGACAAGCAGGTGAAGAAGACGACGGTGACGCTGCTCGGAGAGAAGTTCACGGCGGAAGGCATCGTGAAGGGAGGTGAGTGCAGTGCAGCCGGGGGATTTTCTCGCATGGTCGGTTTGGCCCCAGGCTACCCTGCAAACAGTATCTATGTTGGATATGACAACTCGCTCCTTTTCCCCTCTCCGAATATCGTCATCACAGCAGCTACTTTATGAGCACTGGTGCAGCTCTGTTCTGCACAACTGACGACTTTTGCGCAGAACAGAGCCGCACCAGTGCTCATGAAGTAATTGCTGTGAGAACGAAATTCAGTAGTATTGGTTAACTCCTTCTCAACGGGCGAGTCTCGGTCAACCGAAACTGGGGGATTCACAACCCGTCCATCGGTATATGGGAGTTGCGCAACCGACGGCAACCGCAAAGAAAAGAAGAAAGAAAGTGCAGGAATATTGCTTGCTTGTGATGCTGAATAAAAACTGCTTTATTTTCTTTGCGGTTGGCTTGGGTTGCGCAACTTTCATTATGTCGGTTGGCGATGGTTACACAACTGCCCCATATGTTGGTCGGTTGGCGTAGGTTGTGGCAACCCGGTTGACTACTAGACGAACCGATTGAGGTATTTGTGTTCGTTTGGTTGCGAAATTTCCAATTTTTATGCAATCTTGATAAAAATCTTTTCCGCTATCCAGGCTCGCGAAGAGTCACCACTTCCGTTCTGAAAGATCTGGACCACGTGAACGCAAAAATTACGATTGTTTATGAAATCATGATAAAAATCTGTTTCCCTTATTTAGGCTCCAGAAGAGTGACCACTTCCGTTCTGAAAGATCTGGACGAGGTTAACGAAAGCTTGCAGATCTCTCCGAAAAGGAAAAGCGACTCTAGCGACTGAAGGAGGGGCTTAAGAAGGCGAGGACGGTGGGCAAGCAGTACAGGAAATCAGAACGAAACTGGACGACGCGCAAGGAGCTGGACGGGATCCTGGTCAGCTTGAGACAGAGCTTCGCATCATCAGTTGCAGCAGGAAATCGCGGAAACGCGGGGGGAAATTGGTAAGAAAGGACGCATGGTACTGTGGGGTAAACCCGGCCACCTCAGCTCCGTTGAACGCTTCAGCAAATGATGAATCAAATAGCTCATTTGAAAGAGGAGAGGTCAAGGAATCGATTGATGTAAAATTGGTCTCAATCGGTCCATTGGTTATGGCGGGATCCAGCCCTGAAACATAGGTGGCCGGATATTCCCATGACCGGGTTTACCCCATATCGTACCTGACCCTAATATTCTAATAATTTTGAGGGTTAAAATGGCTCATTCACATTGGAATGAATATCCATGGTGGCTATTGAGACAAATCCAATAAGAATTGGAGCGATTATGAGCCAGTAATTGTCTCCTTCGTTTACTCAATGTCCTTCATTCTTCCCTGAAAAGAGAAATAACCCGAATGCTCAAATTCTGCGAGCAGTGCGAAAAGACGGTACGCAAGAGAAAAAGAGGCTCAGGCGCGTCTGAAAGCGAAAATCAAGGAACTGGAAGAGAAACAGAGGGATTCCAGAAACATCGAGATCTGGA
>JASAMW010002256.1:0-21752 GCA_030247985.1 Epsilonema sp. ZAB3_2 | reverse complement strand
GAACGTTGAAGTGCCGCTTCGTGCGCTGTCTTCTCCGCCTCGTGGAAGGAATTAGATGCGCGCGAGTGCTGAGCTGCCTAGAGCACACGCTTTACTCGAGTACGTTTACCCGGGTAAGTACTGAGTAAGTATGTGCCGAGTAAATCGGGTAAGCATTGCCCATACTTACCCGCACTTTCAGTATTTTTACCCGGGTAAGCGTCCACAGTGCCGGGTCCCAGTAAACCTTACCCGATAAGTCACTACATCGGGTAAAGTAAAGTAAATTTACCCGGCCCAAAATTGGCCATTTTACCCGGGTAAAATACAGGTAAATTTTACTCTGACATCAGTGGTTATTACTTATGCTCTGTTACGTACTTGTTTGGCCTGTGGGATATTGCCTCATTGTAGAACGTCAGGCATACCCAACTGAATGTAGTCTTATTGTGCAGGACATCACAGTAAGGTATGCCGTACAGTATGCGTTACCCTACAAATGGTATACGAAGTAGCAGACTGTGGAACAATGCAACAGCTACGTATGTATCTACAGTATGTGTGGAGTGTGTAACAAACCGATGAATGGAGCCTGTTTGACCTTTGAAGACATTCAGATTTCAGGATCTGCATAAAGAATCGAGTACATACTACATACGTACGCAGAAAGAAATCCATAAAAAAACCTGTGTCAGCAACCAAAATTTTTTGTATTGGTGAGCAAGCTTGCTAGCGCAAGCTCAGTACTGTAAAGCTTCGTGTATAACCCCCCGTGGGATAGGGTGGGTTTTTCAATTTAAGGAAAGGCAAAGAAAAAGAGGGTGGGGAAACGAGAAAATCGTTAGTCGCCGATCGGAGGGGGGTTATACACGAGGGGGGGTTATACACGAGACCAAGCAAAATGTGCCGAATCATCACCAACATGCTTATTTTGCGTTATTTGCGCGTTTTACGCGTTTTAAAAATTTTGGTTTGAGGGGGGATAAAAATCGTTAGTCACCAAATAGGGGGGGTTATACACGAGGGGGGGTTATATTCGAAGGGGGGTTATACACGAAGCTTTACAGTACTCATACCTCATACCTTGAAACGTTGAAGGGTCATTTTTACTTTACGCCCACTGAGCTTGCGCTAGCAAGCTTGCCACCAATACAAAAAATTTTGGTTGCTGACACAGGTTTTTTTATGGATTTCTTTCTGCGTACGTATGTAGTATGTACTCGATTTTTTATGCAGATTCTGAAATCTGAATGTCTTCAAAGGTCAAACAGGCTCCATTCATCGGTTTGTTACACACTCCACACATACTGTAGATACATACGTAGCTGTTGCATTGTTCCACAGTCTGCTACTTCGTATACCATTTGTAAGGTAACGTATACTGTACTGCATACCTTACTGTGATGTCCTGCACAATAAGACTACATTCAGTTGGGTATGCCTGACGTTCTACAATGAGGCAATATCCCACAGGCCAAACAAGTACGTAACAGAGCATAAGTAATAACCACTGATGTCAGAGTAAAATTTACCGGTACTTTACCCGGGTAAAATGGCCAATTTTGGGCCGGGTAAATTTACTTTACTTTACCCGATGTAGTGACTTATCGGGTAAGGTTTACTGGTACCCGGCACTGTGGACGCTTACCCGGGTAAAAATACTGAAAGTGCGGGTAAGTATGGGCAATGCTTACCCGATTTACTCGGCACATACTTACTCAGTACTTACCCGGGTAAACGTACTCGAGTAAAGCGTGTGCTCTAGGCAGCTCAGCACTCGCGCGCATCTAATTCCTTCCACGAGGCGGAGAAGACAGCGCACGAAGCGGCACTTCAACGTTCGTTCATTCGTGCCTACGTAACTTATAGTATGTGTATGTAGTATGTACAGAGTGTCTCAAAATAAACCATCCACCTTTCCGTGCATGTAACTCTGGAACCACATCTTAGACTTTCATGCGGTTTCATTTATTTTGTAGCCAAGGCTTCAACGCAGGTGTGTACAAAATTTCAACTATTTCGTCCACAAACTTTGGAGATTGCGACGGTTTGAATCTCGAAGCTCAAAATCGACGTTTTTCTTTAGTATGGAGAAAAATCTCGGTCTTGTTATTTCAAGATACCCATTTCAATGCGTTTGCTACCCTGGCACTGGGGCTAATGCATGAGATACGCATTTTCTAGCATTTTGGAACATCTTTTTTCATTACGAGGCTAATTTTGTTTGGACCATGCACAGAAGACCACTAATCTGCACTATCAGTTCGAAAAACCCTCGTTTTTGAACGCCGGGGAATGAACGTGTTTGAGCAGCTTCCACTTGGCCTATGAAGCTCAAATTTTGTACTCATCTGAGTTGAAGCCTTTGCTACGAAATACAAAAAACCGCATGAAAATTTAAGGTGCGGTTCCAGAGTTAGATGCACTGGAAGGTGGACGGTTTATTATGAGACACCCTGTACATACATACCACTATGTACGTGCATATGTATGCATGGTACAGTATGTATGTACGTATGATACAATAGCTCACTTACGGTCAGGCAAAATGGCAGTGCCGATGAATATACAAGTACATACGTACGTATGTTGGTTAGTAATGTATGCAGGATGTAGCGGCAAGCTACTGCGATATTCAACAGTGATAGTTCCGTTGATGAAAAACCTGGGAAATTAGTGCAACGGCTCGAATGAAACAGTGGACACAAGAAACACTACATAGGCCAAGCTATTGCTAGCTTTTCAGTACTAAAATAATTTCCTATACTTACTCGATTTTACCCGGGTAAAGTGCATCATTTGGCTTTACTTTACCCGATTTGACAGGAGCCGGGTAAATTTACTTTACTTTACCCAGGCTAGGGCATACCCGGGTAATTTACTTTACTTTACCCGTTTTTACTGAAGACCGAGTTGACATCAGTGGTAATAACGCATGGAGTACCGTAAAGTGGTCAACGTTTTCATACAAAGCAAAGGGGACGTGACTGTGCAAGGACTCCTATATTCGGGGAAGTTACTTTCTAGAAGTTCTTGCCCGTTTATATGAAAACGTGGACGGACCTCTTTATGTGCGTTTATTATTTATTTATGCTCTGTTATTTGTGGGGCCTCGTGGTTCTTTCTGACACAGTCCACATCTTTCTGCCCCAAACTTTACCAGGTAGGGGTAGACTATAAAAGTCATTATTGTACTGAATTGATTACAATAAATATATTAACGCCAAGAATAGCACTGTTTCAAAAGCTTCCGCTTCAGAAATTATTGGCGGCCTTGGCAATTATTGTCGTCATGAAAGCTAAATAAATACGGCATTGTGTACCTTTTCTTTTATTCTTCTGCCCCAAGGCCTAATCAAAATGTCTCAACTCAATCAACACAACCAGCAAAGAAACAGCAACTACGTAGGCGTAGGCTGATTGTAGTTCCAAGTAATTTTTACCCTCTTTTCTTCTAACGGAAGTAGAAATAAAACCACGACAAAGAAAAATATCCTTGGCAACAAAGCCTCTTTCCTCTGTTTAAACTTCCCTGTTTCTCTCTTTTTACTCATAACTTCCTTTTGGAAGTAAAAATACTACTCTAGGAACCTTTTGTTAGCTGTGTGTGTTGCGCGAGCCAATAATAAATTATATGTATTGTTTTGGAGACAAGATTATTGGACGTTCTCCTTCACCATCAACATTGTCCTTGCCATCATGAATGGTATGCACTATGACAACACCTCGACCCTGTGCTATCCGCTAAGAACTTTCTCTACTCAAGGTAATTCAGATTGGACAACACACTTTGGAGTGCAATTCTTCTTTGCAACTGTATATGCCATTATCTTTGTACTGTGCCTGCTTGGCAATGGCAGCGTTTGCTGGTCTATCAGTCGTTCTAACCGAAAAACTGAATTCTCATCCAATATCTACCTGTGTAATTTGTGCATCTCTGAAATAATTCTTTGCATCAGCAATATCCCAGCTACCATCTTCTACACGCTGAAGAATTCTTGGCAATTTGGATGGGTCTTGTGCAAACTTATTCCGCCTTTGCAGGTACCGTATTTACCGGTAGATAACCCCCCCCCCCAATGCATAACCCCCCCCAATGCATATACCCCCATATTGGCAAAACATAAAAAATGCCCAATGCATAACCCCCCCCCCCCCTATGCATACCCCCATATGTACTGTACAGTACCTGAACCTACCTATGTAAGCTGGTCATATAGTACCCATAGCCACTCCCACACCAAGCTAAGATGCCTATAAGCCTGCTTGGGGTGTATTGTACTAGAATAACCGTGTTTTGACCTCAATTATGCCCTAAAACACGTGCTTTTGACCAAAAAATATGCCTCTGCGCACCTCTCAAAAACATAAAAAATGCCCCATGCATAACCCCCCCCAATGCATAACCCCCCCCCCCATGCATACCCCCATATGGGACCTCTCAATTTTTTCATACCCCCATGGGGCTATGCACCGGTAAATACGGTACTGAAGGGAATAACATACAGCAGTATGTAGCAGTTAGAGTAACGTACATAATATGAACATACAATACATAATAATATACCTCAGCATGTCAAACACTTTTTAAGGTATCAAGTGTACTAGCCACAAGTTTCTCACTTGTCTGCATTGCTCTCGATCGCTGTCAACACATCGTGAGCCTGCAGCAGAATCGCCACTACACTTGGATGCAGACCTTCATAGCAGTAATTCTCATTTGGTTCTCCTCCTTGGCTCTCTCTGTACCCAGTATGATGGCCAGTGAGCTAAAACCCCTCCATGCGAAAATCTGTGGCAGCTTTTGTCAAGAATCTGGTTGGCGCTCAACAGAGATGAAGCAAATCTATGGCCTCACTCTCATCATGCTTCAATTCTTCATTCCTCTGCTTGTCATGACCATCTGTTACGTTATCATTTTTCGCAAAGTTCAAACCGACCTGCTCATGACCAGGCAGCCCACACAGCATTCCTTGTGCCATCCATCTAAGCGTGCAAAGAAACCTCTATGTGAAGTACCATCAACTGCAGATACCCCTTCAAAAATAAAAATGCAAGTTATCCGCATCTTGGTTATGATGGTAAGCCTTTTTGTGGTCTGCTGGCTCCCCCTTACCCTTCTAAATCTCCTTCGCGACTTCAAAGTGGAATTGCCTATCCTACAAGGTCGACGACTCTTTTTTTCAATGGTGTCTCACATGATTGGTCTGTCAAGCATCATTTGGAATCCACTGCTCTACTATTGGATGAGCAAGAAGCATTACAGACTTCTGTTGGCACAAATTGCAGAGCTCAGTGGAAGAGTGAGAAAGACGTTTAGTTCAAAGCATGCACAAATGAAAAGTGTTGTTTCAAACATGCTTTCATATGGAACCGCCAAAGAGTTTGTTATTCGAAATCCCTATGGCTACTCTGAAGCACATGTAAGAAGTGTCGTTTCAAAGCTGCTATCAAATGGAACCACCAAAGCGTTTGTGGTGCAAGATCCTCTGGGCTACTCTGAAGATAACACTCTTGATAAAAAAATGAAGGATCATTTTGTGAAAGGAATTTCGGAATCAATCAGTGTTTAGTGAGCACTAATTACTACATATGTGTCACCTAATCGAATTAGAAATACGTTGACAGATAATACACAATCAGGCACTACAAAGCATGTAGTCGTGGTGTAAGTGTACTACGTACGTAACGTACTACTAGCAAGACTACATGAGGGGATAGAGGGACTATGCCAGCTAGTATTGAAGTCGTATTCCATGCCATGGCCGTTTTGGTCCCAATTGGGGCCCCCATAGATAGATGTAAAATAGAGAAAGCCCCCCCCCCCCCCCGTGATCGGGGGTCGGGCCCCTGATTGGGACCAAAACGGCCATAGCATGGCAACACGAAGCCAACACTTGTAGCTGGCATAGGCTCTTTTCCCTAATGTAGTCGTGAAACTAGTGTACAACTGTCTGTGTGCTGAGTTGCAAACATTCTGGAAAAACAATATGTCACTGCAAGAACTGGATGACAGAATACGATAGATTGTGCGACTCAATCTGTTTGAGTTAGGCAAACAAAAGAACAGGCAAGTTCACGTGCACAAGATGTTGTGTGACACATCTTGACACTGTGAATGAGTGGGAGCGAATTACCCAGCTGTGAGCTTCTGTTGCCATGTGACAAATGCCCACGAAAGTCATGTGGTGTGAATTGACGTATGATGAATATCACATGATGCTACAGAAGCAAATCATGGAAAACATTGAGTTCCATCCAAGCATAAGCAATTTTAATTTCTCACAACCAAGATGCTTTGGTCAACTAGGCGCCAAAAAGGAGAGAGTGGCACAAGATAATTTCACCCTATCACCTGTTTTCAATTGAACACAAAAGCATGATAAATTTGAGAAAATTGCAAGGCATTTCTGATTCAGCAAAGTGTGTTATGCAATAATGCAGTCCGTCCGCATGCTTACTGTATGACTGGAAAACCAGAAATTTAGGCACCTTTTTGTAACTTTTCGGTCTATTACCTAACATATGAACAGTCTTGATTCTGTTTTATAGTTAGTGCATAAATCCGCTCTACGTTATTGACCAGTTGCCCTAAAAACTGTTGTGGTCATGTGCTGACCTGATACCACTCACTGATTTAGTACATTGATTTTCAGTACAATTTTTAATTGCACCAACCAACCCACCAGCTAGTATAATATAGGTTCGACCTGAACTCGAACTCGAACTCGAAAAAACCTTAATTTTTTAGTGAACCTGAACTCGAACTTGAACTCAAATGGGAAATTTTTGAGAACCTGAACTTGAACTCGAACTCAAATTCATCAAAAAAATTAATTAAGGTTCTCAGAATTAAGGTTCAATTAAGGTTCATTAAGGTTCAATTAAGGTTTATTAAAGTTCAATAAGGTTTTATTGTGGTCCATTCAAGTTTTTTGTGTGCCTATGGAAATATTGAATGAAAAATCACCACCCTCAGCTTTACCTTGAAGCCAGAAAGGTCGAATTGGCACCTTGGACATACAAAAGTAATGGAAAATTGAAAAAGTGATGAACAATGTGCTGGCCAAGAAGCATTTTTCCAATTTCCACATATAAATTTTGTAAGAAAAATTGAACCTGAACTCGAACTTGAACTCGAGAAAACCCTAATTTTTTGGTGAACCTGAACTCGAACTCGAACTCAAATTGAAATGCTGAACCTGAACTCGAACTTGAACTTGAATTGTCTAAAATTTTGAACCTATATTATCCCGTTAGCGTTCAACTGGACACATGTGTCCACCCCCAAAAAATTAGTCATCTAGTGGAGATGACCAAATTTAGTTGACAAATTTGGAAAATAGATGACTAATTCAAATTAGTCTTCTAATTGCTAAACTCAAAGTGCCGAAATTGATATGCAAACATGCTGTCATATTCTGTAGGAGCTGCCCACTGTGTTGTATGGTCTTGTTGGCAGTCAGCCAAAAGTGTGAGGGAGGAGGAAGAGAATCAGAACGGAAAAATTGAGCCTATGAAAAAAACTAGTCTCCTAAAATTAGATGACTAAAATTTGTTGACGAATTTGAGAATTAGATGACCAATTCAAATTAGTCATCTAATCAATTAGATGACTAATTTCGTCTGAACGCTAACGGGGTATACTACCACCAGCACTGATCACAAAATTGCACTGAAAATTATTTCAAAACAGAGTGATCAACTTGTAATCATTCTGTAGAGTAGAGGGTTTTCTTCTATGTAAATATGAATTTATTGCAACATGAAGCCTGTGTGTGATATATTTATGTGGTCGGCTGCGTGACTTTATTCTTCTTCACTACCTACAGCTATGTATGTACGTACGTTCACTACTTTATCCTTCAGTGGCAAAGTTATGTTATGTTCATACGCATGAACACTAAGACAAAAAAGCTATTTGAAAAGGACATTCTTGGTCCCATGTCTGAAACTTATAGTCCCATGGGCCCCTATTACGAGCAAACTCTGTGAAACTGTACCATATTGTCTTAACAACCTAAAAATAGTAGCAGTACGCAGTACCTTACATGGACAGACAGGAATAACATCATTATCAATCACCTTCATTATTATTGGTACACAGTGAAAACACATGAGTACTGTACATACTACTGTATGTGTAGAGTGTCTCAAAATAAACCGAACACTTTCCCGTGCATGTAACTCTTGAACCACACGTTGGATTTTCATGCGATTTTTTGTATTTAGTTGTCAAGGCTTCAACTTTTTTTTTTTTTGTTTTTTTTTGGCGAGACCGTACCCCACAGGGTCGGCTGTAGGTGAAACCCACCTAGTCTCCTCCGAACCTTTAACAACGCCCGTTATGGTGGGCCAGTCCAGTGCCACAAGGCACGACCAACAATGGCCCGAACCAGGGAAGGGCCTGGCACGAAGCCGAACAGCCATCAGCGACCACTGGTCGGGGTGTGCAGACCCGAAGGAAAGCACTGGTGCCTTTAGAAGCCAGCGAGCGGGCGCACCATACTGCCGCTGGGGTTGCCAGTCGCTTTAATCCCACCTGGCGAGAGTGGGAACTCATGACGCAGAGGACGGCAGATCGGACGCAGCCCGTCTTACCGCCTGCGCCACGAGCGCGACTCAAGGCTTCAACTTAGATGTGTACAAAATTTCAGCTATTGGGTCCACATACTTCGGAAATAACGACGGTTTGAATCTCGAAGCTCAAAATCGACGTTTTCCTTCACTATAGAGAAAATATTGGTCTTAACTTTTCAAGATACTATCCCGTTTCATGTGTTTGCTATGCTGGCACTGGGGATAATGCATGAGATACACATTTCCTAGCATTTTTGAACATCTTTCTTCATTACGAAACTTATTTTATTTTGGACCATGCACAGAATTACCCCTAAATCGGCACTAGGTACCTAGACCTACTAGCTCGAAAAACCCTCATTTTTGACCGCCGGAGAAAGAAGGTGTTTGAGCAGCTTCCACTGCGCCTAAGAAGCTAAAATTTTGTACACATCTAAGTTGAAGCTACAAAATACGAAAAACTGGATGCAAATCTAACGCGTGGTTCCTGAGTTACATGCACGGGAAAGTGTTCGGTTTATTATGAGACACCCTGTATACTCAGTACATGTACTGTGTCTTACAAATAAGACGCATCCTGCATTATCCTATAGAATAATATCATATCATTCAGTGAACGAGTTTGAACAAAAAGGGAATTTTTAAGATTCATACTGCATAAGTGCGGAATAATTGCAGATACTGTACAACTGTGGATCAGTACATATGTAGGCCTACATACTAAGTAGAGGAGCCTATCATTTTGTTTGATCAAAACTTTAGTTTCTTATTTTCTGGTGCAAAGAGTCACGAATTCTTGCTATTTTTCCTGCTTCCTTTATCTCCAGTCAACACCAGTCAAAGGTACCGTAGGTACGTACGTAGTACTATGTACCTAGTAGTACATAAGTACATACTCTATGACGTAGTACGTACGATGT
This sequence comes from Epsilonema sp. ZAB3_2, assembly GCA_030247985.1. Lineage (NCBI taxonomy): Eukaryota > Metazoa > Nematoda > Chromadorea > Desmodorida > Epsilonematidae > Epsilonema > Epsilonema sp. ZAB3_2. The sequence continues at coordinate 12,273 of JASAMW010002256.1, read as the reverse complement.
ACATACATAATAAACGTACTTTTATTTATCTGCATATCGCAATGGATCTGCTCATGTGAAGAAGGTAGGAAGCCCCAATGATACATAGCTCGTTTCACAAAATCACAGGTTCACCTGTTTATGTCACTGTTAAGGTCTCACACTATAGTTTCGGAGCCAACTTTGAGGCTTCGTCGTAGCCGTTGTACGCAAGATAAAAGTGATCCGTCATAATGTGAATAAAGTATCATTCTTCCTCTACACGTACACCAAACGGCAGCGCCAAAGCTCTTGTATTCGGCGCAGTACGACACGCCGAAGAACACCATAAAAACCATGCGATTTGGGTGTTCCGAAGGAACCACAGGGTATTTTTTAACATGCGGCACACCATTCAACGCGTCTTGACGAGAGGAATCGATCGGTACCTGCGGCGCCTCTCTACGTTGCCTCTACGCAAAGTTATTCAAGAAAACGTGTTTGAAAAAGTTATCGTTTCAATCAAGAATAGCGCCACGGAGAGGCCGTTTCAAGAGGCGCTCTATGGCGCGTCAAAGAGATCGTGTAACAAGCTTTCGATCGATATCTTGATCTCCTCTCAACTCGCTTTTGTTGGCTCAGGAGAGCCTGGACCGAATTTATCAAGAAGTCCATGCATAGACAGTTGTCCCTGCATAGTACGAAGACGAGCGCAGAGAGCGCGACTGGAGCAGAAACAGCGAACGGAAAACAAGCAGACGGATGATCGTATGGTGTCAGGAAGTGAAAACAGCTGGAATTAGATATCACCAGATACTTCAGTAGTTGTACAGGAGTCCACGGCTCAGAGATCTATAGTGTGAGACCTTAATTTACCCATCGTTTCCCGCATCCCGCCTAATTTCTATTAAATGTAGGCGGATCGTCAACCCTCAAGCAATAATATTATAGGGTTTCAACGTAGTGAGTGAAGCTGTCAGTTGCAAAGCAAGAAGAGCAGTTAAGTAAGTACCTACCTATATGTACCACATACATAATATCATAAGATTCCTTTGAATCCCATTTCAGACTTTCAGACTGTATTGTATGTACCATTTTGTACCGCTTGCCCATAGCGCTTTTTTTCCTAACCAGACACTTGCTGGCTGATACGTATGACATTTGTGAGAGTACAGAACAACGACATTTGTGGTTCTAAAAATAGAGCAATAAGTTACAAAAAAATTGGCTTTATTTGAAACAATATACCTAAGTGTACATCTACTAACAAATAGGGCTGGTGTGTGTGTGTGTGTGTGTGTGTGTGTGTGTGTGTGTGTGTGTGTGTGTGTGTGTGTGTGTGTGTGTGTGTGTGTGTGTGTGTGTGTGTGTGTGTGTGTGTGTGTGTGTGTGTGTGTGTGTGTGTGTGTGTGTGTGTGTGTGTGTGTGTGTGTGTGTGTGTGTGTGTGTGTGTGTGTGTGTGTGTGTGTGTGTGTGTGTGTGTGTGTGTGTGTGTGTGTGTGTGTGTGTGTGTGTGTGTGTGTGTGTGTGTGTGTGTGTGTGTGTGTGTGTGTGTGTGTGTGTGTGTGTGTGTGTGTGTGTGTGTGTGTGTGTGTGTGTGTGTGTGTGTGTGTGTGTGTGTGTGTGTGTGTGTGTGTGTGTGTGTGTGTGTGTGTGTGTGTGTGTGTGTGTGTGTGTGTGTGTGTGTGTGTGTGTGTGTGTGTGTGTGTGTGTGTGTGTGTGTGTGTGTGTGTGTGTGTGTGTGTGTGTGTGTGTGTGTGTGTGTGTGTGTGTGTGTGTGTGTGTGTGTGTGTGTGTGTGTGTGTGTGTGTGTGTGTGTGTGTGTGTGTGTGTGTGTGTGTGTGTGTGTGCAGCGTTGACCAATGGCTCATTCGAAAGCTTATAAGCCCAAGGGCGCCAGAAAGGCCTTCGATTTTTGATCTGATCAGCCGATCGCCAATAATCGATCGATAATCGATATTTTAGTACTAAAACGCGCAGATTCACTCATAACTCACTCAATTTTGCACCTACATCATCCATCCAGGGCTCTTTCAAGCGCTTATGGCCCCGAGAACGCCAGAAACACCTGCGATTTTTGATCTGATCAGCCGATCATCAATAATCGATCGATAATCGATATTTTAGTACTAAATGCTGCAGAAACCAAACGACGCAGGTTTTCAAGCCAGCGTTTGCAAATGGTCACGCCCGAAAGTGCACACGAGACTAAAACGCGAGATGCGCTAATGGGTTGCCAGATCTGCAAAAGGGTTGCCAGATTGCTAGATGCGCAAAAGGGTTGCCAGACCTGCAAAGGGTTGCCAGATTGCTAAATGCGCAAATGGGTTGCCAGATTGCTAAATGCGCAAAAGGGTTGCCAGACCTGCAAAAGGGTTGTCAGATCTATGTGGGAGAAGGGTTGCCAGATCTGCCATAGGGTTGCCAACTCTGCGATAGGGTTGCCAGATATACTACTTTTTGCCAACTGCCCAAAATGGTTGCCAGATGAATAATATGTTGACAGATCACGATCTACAACAGGGTTGCCAGATCTGCAAAAGGGTTGCCAAATTTGCAAAAGGTTTTACTGCGAAGCTGTAACGGGCCACTGGTATATGTAAATAAATAGTGTGGCGGTATTCTTATAGCAGTACATAAAAAAGTTAAAGTATAGAACTGGGCGCTGGGCGCTTCTGGGCGCTATATGGTAGAACTATGTACCTACTGTATGTAGGTATATAATGTATGTACGTACCTACATACTACATAATATAGGTACAATAGGTACATAAATGTGTCTGTCTGTAAAACTGTCTGCAAAACTGTGTACCAACCAGCGGCCATCCAACAAATACAAATAATGTTCCCTTCCATATACCTTCCATAAAAATTGCTCAAAACGTGATGGTGTGTAGCTTTATCGAGTGACTAATATTTTAATTAATATATTTTAATTATTTATTAATAATAAGGTGAATATTTTGAAAACAACTTTTTCATAAGGAAGAGGTTACAATGTAGGTAGACTCATGAATATTGAGCGACATTTATGACAATAATATTTTGTATGTAGTAAGAAAGTAATCACGTGGCAGTCTTCCACATAATCAAATTCAGCTTCAGAATACGGACCGCATCCACAACCTCTTGCACCTGAATCAGAATTTATGATATTCCTAGCGAGCGCATACTAATTAGCGTGAAATTATTTTCTAGCACAACTTTAGCCTACAGTAGCGGTTTGTATAGTACAGTACTAACTTGTGCAATTTTTACAGTATGTACACCTGGCTATGCTGCTTGCATTGCAGATCAAAGGAACTTTGTTGATGACTGAAATGTGAGCATGCTCCTCCGCAATAATTCGAGCATGCTCATCTACAATTCAACGGAGTGTATTCCACTCAAAAATTACCTCGACCAGAATGAGCAGGACTGGTCCAATTCTTATCCTGTTCAGCTCTGCTTTTTCATCGCATACGTCATCATATTTCTGCTCTGCATAATTGGAAATGGAAGCGTCTGTTGGGCCATTTTGGGTTCTACAAAGAAAATTGAAGCTTCAGGAAGCATTTTTCTCTGCAACTTGTGCATTGCAGAAATTCTCTTATGCTTCAGTAACATCCCTGCCACCATTTTCTACATGACCACAAGCTCCTGGCAGTTCAGTTGGGTCCTGTGCAAACTTGTTCCAGCGTGTCAAGTGAGTCAGGCTGACAACAATAATTGACAACATTCGCTAATTAATTAGCATGTTGCTCTTGTCTTAGCCCTGTTCACATTGGGCCATTCCTCTTCAGTTTCTCACAGAAAGAGCAGGGGCTAATTTTCCCTATCATACATACTTACAGTAGCATCACAGAGCTGACCCAATCAAAAATGCATATTTTCATTTCAGGTGTCCAGTGTACTGGCTACCAGCTGTTCTCTGGTTTGCATAGCTCTGGACCGTTGCCACAACATCGCAAGTCTGCAACGAAACAGCCGTTGCACGTGTACACAAGCTCTGGCAGCGGTGGCTGCGGTGTGGCTGTGCTCGCTCGCAGTGTCCATACCCAGCATGTTGGCCAGTCAGCTGAAACCTCTGCACCCAGTGATCTGCGGCAGCTTTTGCCAGGAGACCGGATGGCGCTCTACAGACATGAAGCAAATCTATGGCGTTTGCCTGATCATTCTTCAGTTCGTTGCGCCTCTACTCGTCATGAGCATCTGCTACATCATAATCTTTCGTAAAGTTCAGTCAGATCTCCTCATGTCTAGGAAGCTGAGCGTAAAAGTTCTGAAATCATCTGTCGTCATACAGAGCAAGAAGAAAAAGCCGATCAGCAGAGAATCATCGCTGGCTGAAAGTCCATCAAAGATGAAGATGAAAGTGCTGCGCATCTTGGTGTTGATGGTGGGCCTCTTCACCGTCTGTTGGTTCCCGCTCACCCTTCTCAACATCCTCCGCGATTTCAATGTGGATCTGCCGATACTGGAAGGACGCCGCCTTTTCTGCACCATGCTTACGCACATAATCGCTCTATCCAGCATCATATGGAATCCGTTGTTGTACTACTGGATGAGCAAGAAACATTATCGCCTGCTGGTCACTCAGATGGCACTGTACAGCATGAGAATGCGCAAAACGCTGTTGTCAAAACAACAGCGCATACAGAGCTTAGTGTCCAAAGCTTTTGCAACTACCAACACTGGAGGCCGCAAAGTGGTGAAGATACCAGGGAGGAACAACTTCTCTGAATTTCACCCTCATTCTCTCCTTAGCGTCGACGAACACATGAGAAAAGGAACTTCTGAATCGATCAGTGTTTGATTGGTTTTTGGTGGGTGATTTACAGTACGAAATAGGCAAACCTACTATGTAAAAACGTATAAGCATCATATATGTACGTACTGTAGCTCTACCAATGTTAGGGGGAAAGAACGAACTACCACAATGACTCCTCACTTTGCTTTTTGATACTGTGAATTTCGCTTTCATCGATTGTTTGTCAGTCACGAGTAAAGCTTTCAATTGACTGGCGAAAAATATTACTGCCTCAGGCGAAAACATACATCTCATTCTAACTTCAGCGTACGTACAGTACATACCACAGTACATACGTACGTAATGCACATCACATCAGCTCGTCGAAGAAGTTGAACGCAACGTTTGGCTTTGGTTATCTCTCTTTTTGCCCCATACAGCCCACTTTTTAGCAGCAGCTTGTTCCCTTGTGTTTTAATAAAAAATGGCACCGCCACCTTGCTCACAACTTTGCTGGAGGACTACTTGGACGCTGCTTCTTACCTTGTTTGCGAATGGACTGCCGATTGCCGGGACGACCACGACGAACCCACCAGAGATAACTGAGATTTTCTGGAGCAATCTCACCGCAGAAGGCGCCGTGGATCCGCCAGGGGGCGGATTGCAGCTGCAGTTCTCCAGTCACGGCTTGAAATACATGACCCAGATGGGAGAAGCCGCCATCCCGAAGCTGCTGGCCAATTACTCCATCCCTGACTTGACCAGTTCAACGTTCTCGCTGAAACAAATGAGCATCAGAAATGTATCCAGCCCCACCATCTACAGATAGGGCTCTTCACGTGACCCAAGCGAAAAACCAACCACTTGGCGTTGGCAAAAGAAAGGAATTTCTGAGACAAAATAATTTTCCTTTCATTATTACGTGCTGTACATACTGTACGCAATAACTGTACTGTACGTAACAGCAGAGGGGGCGTCCAAAATTATTTGTCCGTACATTTAGCGTCTCTATCGACGCCCTCAGTTGTCCCAATAATTCTTTCTACCGCGTCCCAAACATAGGTACATTATGTACATATGTACATACCTATAGTCTGGCCAATAGCAGTTGGCACTTGGACTCAAGGCGCGTTGCGTAAAATAAATTTACAAATGCGGATTTCTGTCCACGCTTCGTGTACTCCTATTTAGCATAAGTACATGCAAACTACGCAACTCGCCTTGAGTCCAAGTGTGCCAACTGCTAATGGCCAGACTATAGCTACGTAACGTAACGTACTGAATGTCTTCAAAATCCTCCCAAAATCCTCTCCACGTGATGAGCCCCTCACGCCGGCTTTCTGAACCGCACTGGCGTCTACGCGCACCTGCTATTGCCCTGGGTGGAGTTGAGGGGTCGATTCGAGGCTGGAATTGGCTGGTTCTCGAAAGAGGGCTCTTTTCGCGGAGTTGCGCAGAACCTCAGTCTGCAGCTGCTGCTGACGGCGAAGCGAGCCGCGAACAATCAGCCTAGCGTCTCCATCCCGCTGTGCCAAGGCGAGACGCAGCAGATCATGCTGATGTTCTCCGGTGGATTCTCTGGCATCCTGAACACCGTTAGGCCCTTGATCGAGTCCTACCTCAGCTCCCAGTTGGACGAAATCCTGTGCGGTCTTCTGGAGGAGGCCGCACGCTTTTTCGAAGAGGAAATCATCAACAAGAATAGCGTGGCCGCAAAAGCCAACAGGACGCAGTTCAATCCGTCTCTGCTGTGCGGAGGATTCAAAGGAAGACAGGAAGGCAGCAACAACAGGCCGCTGCCCGATTTCGACGTCAACCTGCAGCTGGCTGGAGAACCATTTTTTACTGAGACGCACGCGCTCATCGGTATGCTAAGGCAGCTACGCTACCTAATGCAAATTCAACCTTTGTTGCACATGGGCTATGCATAGGGGGGGCTATGCCGAGGGGGGGGGGGGGGGCTATGCATGGGACATTTTTTATGTTTTTTTAGAGGTGCACAGAGGCATATTTTTTAGGTCAAAAGCACATGTTTTAGGGCATAATTGAGGTCAAAACAGGGTTATTTTAGTGCAATACACCCCCAAGCAGGCTTATAGGCATCTTAGCTTGGTGTGAGAATGGCTATGGGTAGCTTATGACCAGCTTATGTAGGTAGGTTCAGGTACTGTACAGTACATATGGGGCTATGCATAGGGGGGGGGGGGGGGGGGGGGCTATGCATAGGGCATTTTTTATGTTTTGCCAATATGGGGCTATGCATAGGGGGGGGGGGGGGGGCATGCATGGGTAAATACGGTACGTATACATAACCGGGATCGAAGTATTTTCAAAAGTTCGATGTGCAGTGTGAATGTGAATATACAATTTAGAAACATTGTGTACAAATGTAGGCCTATTATGTACGAAACGAACTGTTCGTTAGTATGTATATTATATACTGTTACTGTAAAGCTTCGTGTATAACCTCGGGGTCATAAAAATCGTTAGTCCACCGATTCGAGGAGGTGTACGTACACGAGGGGGCTGTATGTACATACATGAGGCTAGCAAATGTGGCAAATCATCGGCAAAATGTTTATTTTGCTTTATTTGCGCGTTTTACGCGTTTTAAAAATTTTGGTTAGAGGGGGGATAAAAAATCATTAGTCACCAAATACATAGGGAGAGGTTATACACGAGGGGTTATTCGAAGGGGTTATACATGAAGCTTTACAATTGCCATTGCGTCGGTGTGGCAAGAACCACAAAATAAGTTGTTGCACGTGCTTATTTTGAGGCATGGAGGGCGATCTGCTGTACAAAGGCGCCTCAGCCGCCGTTCCCCCTCCCACAGATTCTCCGCTGCATTGGGGCCACAAGATGATCAGTTTTCAGCTGACGGAGCACATACCCTACACCTTCTTTCGTCACGTGTACAATCAGCGATTGGGCGTGATTCACGAGACGCTGGAGGTGAGAGATCTGCCCAAGATCCTGCGTACGCCCATGAGCGTGCTCTGCTACTCCTGCGAACTGCGCATGCTGGCAGGACCGACGACGACGCCTAGAACGCGATTTACTTCGAAAGGTACGTACGTACAATATGTATCCACCATATGTAGTAAGGCGATTGGGTTGGTCGATGGCGACCCCGCGGCATTCAGTGAAAGTTTGGATCGGTGTCTGCGGAGTCGTCGACCTTGTTCAATCATCTGGGAGCGGAAAAGGAGCGAGTGAAAAGAAGAATTATTGGCAACAAATTACGTCAAGGACTCACTCACAGGCACCGATCCAAAATTTCACTAAATGCCGCGGGGTCGCCATCCACCAACCCAATCGCCTTTACTGCATATGGTGGATACATGGTTCCGTGTGTACGTAACTTTGTACCAAAATGCTCTTGGTTTGGCGCTTATGATGGTGGACAGGACAATACAGTAGTTGTATCTAAAGTCGGACCAAAGAGCCCCTTGGTCAGATGTAGCGTAGCGAATGAAAAGTCGTACTAAAAGCAGTCGGATTATGTGTGGTGCGTGCGTGGCGTACTAGAATACGCATGGTACGTACGTGCCATCCGCAAATAAATACAGTACGTTACTACGTTTGGTTGATGGCGCGTTCACCAGACGTCCGTAACGTCCGTAACGGACGTCCGTCCATCCGTCAACTCATATGGGTTGACGAACGGACGGACGGACGAACACTTATGGGTTGACGAACGGACGGACGGACGGACGGACGTAACGGACGTCTGGTGAACGCGCCATGATACGTGCCTTTCCTATTTCGATTACAGGCATAACCCTGACAATCGAGGGTGAACTGCGCATTATCGTGGACGGTCCCTTCAGACAGTTCGACCTTCTTAACGCCGTCATCAGCATGGACATCACCACGCATTTCGTGGTGAGAAAGAACACCCTGTACGGCCGGGACGCGGAACTGGTCAATTTCTACTTGGACGTGCGGGACGTGGGAGTGGGCGGGGTTCTGGGCGAACCAATCAGCGACGCAATGGAGTTTCTGGTGCCGCGACAAATCTGGCCCCGGGTGCGTAGTCGCCTTCGATTCGCCTTGAGCAGAAAGGGCGTGAGGCTGCCGGTGATTTGCGGCGTTCGCCTACAGGACACGGACATCCTGTACCGAAACGGCGCCGTTCTAGTGGACACGGACTTCAGATACAACCTGGGACGATTCATTTACAAGTTTCGCAAACACGTGCTTGAAAAGCAGGAGAAATTGAAGGACAGTCCAAAGCAGCTGGATGATCAGGAGTGAGTTAGTCGGACCAGCCATATGTTCGTCTCGCTCCCTAACATAAGTCTCACTAGGGCTAGTGTCACTTACAAGCCTCCCTAAAATTAGGGAGACTGAAGTGCGGCTTCAATTTTTTTATGTTCGTCACATTTTGCAAGTGGCACTTATTTTAGTGCGACTTTCGCTCGATTCAAGTCTCACTTATCCAATTTTAGTCTAGTGTAGCTTGCTCGCGCATAGCGATACGTTGTCACCAACTCAGCTATCACTTCACAAATTCCAATTCCTTTACCATTATGGCATCAACAAATACAGAGAATCCACCTGCCAAGAGGAAAAGGGCCAGCAACAATCCGGAGAGCTTACTGCAGGAGGCGCAGCAGCAAGGACGAGGAGCGGGAGCGTTTTCGGCGCAGGAATGCGCCTATCTCATCGGTCATTTTGAAGAACACAAGGAGCTGCTAATGAATAAGAAGAACACGGCGGACATAAACAAGAAGAAGCGAGCGAAGTGGGACACCATCGCCGACGCTTTCTCCAATCGATTTCCCTTCGTTCAGCGCAGAACGGGGATGCAGATGAAGAAGAAATGGGAGAACATGGTGTCGGCGTCGAAGAAGTGGGCGCAAGCGAAACGACTGGGCCTTAAAGGCGAGTGGAACCCAAACTTTTGTTCACTTTTGTCCATGTAACTGCGGTACGTACGTACGTACATAAGGCACTGTCCATAGATTCGTGTTCATGTGCGTACGTACGCATGAAACAACACGTGAACAGAAGAGCCGGGGTCCACTGGCCTTTAAGACGACGGGAGGCGGTAAGCCCGTCGAAAATCCACCAGCTTACATCCTTGCCATCGCCGATCTCTACAAGAATGAAGCCTCTTTCCAAGGACTGGGGCGACATGGAAGAGAAAGCGGCAAGAAGAATGAGAAGAACGTGGACACCGAAGATACAGGGAATGAGAAAAGCAGTGACGATGATGATGATGACGACGACGACGATGATGGCCCTGAAGGAGGAGAGGGAGGCGAAGAGGCGCTGGTAGAGGTGGTGGAAGAGACACCGGAGATGAGAGAAGAACGCGAGAAATCTCATGATAGAAGCTTCGAAGAGGACGAACCACAGCCAAAAGAGAGTCAAGAGCCGTCGTTGAAGGAAGGAGAGAGTCCGATGAAGGAAGGAGGAGCAGAAGAGAAGAAGAAGCCGAAAGAGAAGGGAAAGAAGACGAAGAAGAAGATTGAGCTGGAGGAGCCAACTAGCCAAGGGGATGCATACATGGATATGCTGGCGGCGGAGAAGGAGAAGTTTCTACTGGAGCGTGAGAAGCTGAAGATGGAAATGGAGTACCTGCAGGAGAAGCGATTCTTGGAGATGGAGTATCTGCAGCAGAAAATAGAGAAGGCTAAGGTGGAAAAGGAAAAGGCCGCACTGGAGCTAGAAATTCTCCGCTCACAGCATCCTCCCGTTGCAAATGGCAATGCAAGCGTGATAGTTGAAAACACTGATGGTGGGTTTGCATACAGTGAATTGGGTGGCATGAAATGGTGAAAGTTTTCAATGAAAGTTGACACATTTGGATGAAAATACTACTGCATGAAGCTTACTGCACAAACATGGTAGGTAGGTAGGTACGTACTGTACAAAGTGCATTATACTACTGCATGAAGCTCAAAGATGAAACATGGTAGGTAGGTAGGTACGTACTGTACAAAGTGCATTACAAATACCTACGGTGGGTAGGTAGGTACACGATGACATACAATACATACGTACGTAGTACGTACATATAGGCAGAGCGCGAACACATGAGGATGGATCGTTAGTACGTGCATAATGTTCGTACGTACTACGCAGGTCAAACTAAAACAACAGCGTCATTTGATGAAACGTACGTACAGTAGCTAAAAATAGGTGCGGACGATGTGCTCTCTAAATAGTTTGCCGGTGCTGCCAAATTGCGCCTTCATTCCCTCCGCCGCCTGAACATCTCCCCCACTACTCTCCCCCTCCTTGCCATCAGCATCCTCAAAGTTGTCTGGCTGCCCTCTGTCTTTTGCTATGTTGTGAAGAATGAAAGCAGCGATGACATAGTCTATGGATTTTTCTGGGTTTACTCTCAGGCCCTCGAGCAATCCTCGAAATCGGCGCTTAAGCTGACCAAACGCTTGCTCTATCTTCACTCTTCCTACCTTCTGCTTGTGGGTGTAGTCTTTTTCGGCCTGCGTGGATGGCGCCAAGAAAGGCGTCAGCATCCAGGGTTTGCCATTGCCATAGCCCGAGTCCCCCAACAAAATTCCCTGGAGCTTGCCGGACTCGAAATCCTTATGCAGCTGGCTCTCTTTCAAAATGAAGCAGTCATGAGTCGAGCCGGGCCAATTGGCATACACATGAGTAAATTTGTACTCATGGTCGCAGGCTGCCTGCACGTTCAGCGACTTGTGACCCTTCCGATCCATGAATGCAGACTCTCTCTCCTTCCCCACGGGCACCCTGACATGAGTGCAGTCGATAGCACTAACAATTCCCGGAATTCCAGTGATCTCCTTCCAGCAAGCACTCACCCGCTCGGCTGCTTCGCCCTGAGGAAATTTGATGAAATCGTCTATCCTTCGCGCTATTTTGGGGACTGTTTTGGTTACGATGCGGCAAACTGCGGGCTGAGTAAGGCCAAAGCAGTCTCCGACAACCTGTTGCAATGAATTGCTGGCCAAATAGCGAAGAGTGACAAGAATTTTTGTGGTCGAAGATATGTCCGGACTCCTACTTTTCTTGCCTTGCGCCTCCCGTTTCCCTTGCAGATCGCAGCCAAATTGCGCCACCAAATAGCGCACGGAAGCTCTGTCGAAGCGAAAACGCTGGTAAAATTCGTAGTCGTTGTATACGTCGAAGGGATTCAAGCGCCTTTTGAAGTCTCGTACTTTGTATCGACGCTTTTGAATCTTCTGCGCTGATCCAAGTAGCAATTGTCGGCGATATCCCATCACTTTTACAATAATTGGAAGGAACTACCGAGAGCTAAGTGATGAGATTCAAATGGAAAACTGCCGCCCAAATGGGCAGTTAGGGAGGCAAATACCTCCCTAGCCAAAGTCACCCTAACTCAAGTGTCCCTTTTGCAAAAAAATTGGACGAACATAAGAAACGCTAGTCTCACTAGCTCCATCGGACTAGTCGCACTTACAAAAGTGTCACTTACTGAAAAATTGGGAGACGAACATACGGTTGCAGGACCCATAATAAAGAATCATAGTATGCGAGTAAAACAAGCTTTATTTTAAAAAGTTATATAATTTCTGTATTAGGTTAGAGATTTTTTTCCTTTGTATAGGTATATGTTTTATTAG
>JASAMW010002255.1:0-24535 GCA_030247985.1 Epsilonema sp. ZAB3_2 | reverse complement strand
GAACCCGCACCACGTCTCCTCCAGGATCCCGCCCATCACCAAATGACCTGAAGAAGCCAATAAACACAGTCATCAACTCAGGCTCAGGACAATAGTATAGTCTGGCCAATAGCAGTTGGCACCTGGACTCAAGGCGAGTTGCGTAGTTTGCATGTACTTCTGCTAAATAGGAGTACACGAAGCGTGGACAGAAATCCGCATACGCAACGCGCCTTGAGTTCAGGTGCCAACTGCTATTGGCCAGACTATAGTGATACGTACATATGTACTGCAGTGGACGTCGGCGCCAACATACAATGGACGTACAATACAGTGTGGACGGACAATACACGGACGTATACTACATACGTACGCACGTACATACACATATGCAATACAGTGTACTGCAATGGACGTCGCCGCCGTGAAAGACCGATGATCTGAGTCCGGCAATTGAAGAGCATGCCGCAAGAATGATAATACATGTACTGCAATGTACGTATAGTACGGTATGTAGATGTGCCTACTGTACCTCACCTACCTATAAAAAAGGGATAAAGCTTTTCGTCAAAGAGAAAAATAGCCCCGATTTCAACGACTCCATTATCCTTATCTCTGTCTACATAAAATTCACTATTATTGCATTTACGGCATCTCATGCACGTTATACATACTTACCTACATATTATGTATGTACGTACACATAACCTCTACGTACGTACCTCCGGGCTTGACTGTAGTAGCGATATTGGCGACCGCCTGTCGATACTCCTCCTCCGTCTTGCAAGCATATTCCACGCAGAAGATGGTGATAACACAATCAAAGCCCGCCTGCACGCGATTCCACTTCGAAAGCGCCGACAAACAGAAGATGTCGCGCGACAAAATCCCTCGCACCTGCAACAGCAACACTTTCTGGACTCTTGTCGTTCGATCATCATGAAGCATTCATTCATATCATCTGTCGTACATGAATATTGGTCCGGTAGGTGCTGTGCTTAACCACCCACACCCTTATTGCAGGTGGATGGATAACAATGGCATGTATGTACCGTATTTACCGGTGCATAGCCCAGCTTGATGTGGTTATTTGGTATATGGGGTCAGGTATGTAGGTTCCGGTTCATAGCCCGCTTTATTCATATCCCCCTTATGCATTGCCATCTAGGTACTGTTGGGTAAATACGGTACTACCGACCGGCTGTACTGGTTTCTGCCTAAAAATTACAAGCAATAGCCTACTATATGAAACTTTACATACGTAGCTAGTAAAGAAAGCCGCGCTTGCACGGACCTTACGTCTAGCCTCTTGTTGCATCTGACGCTGTCCTCTAATGTCTCCCTCTTGTATGGCGATCACCTGACACACCCGAAACCAATACGAAGTTCGACCTGATACAAACATCAAGTCGAAATTCAAAAATGCGATCTTTTAGCAGCCACAGGTGACTGTATCACTCACGCAATTTAAACCCTGCTGGGAGTTAAGCTTAGAGAGGTGGCCGGGTTGACCCCACAGTACCCTACCTGACCCTACCTTCCTCTACCAAGACATGTGAGCACAAGAGAAGCAGTTTGAAAAATTGGGCAGCCAGTGCGTGAGTCGAACACGCAGCGCAGTAGGGGATTACGTCCCTCATCAGGACACGACCCCATCTGACTGCACAGCTGAATTTCTCAAACTTCCACTCTTGTACCTACTCACTGGGCTCCCACACGCTCTTTTATCGACCGCACAGACTTGCGGTACTTTTGCCTACCTTCCCCTCCACCACTCGACGAGTTCGTCTCGATTTTGCGGGAAGATAGTCGGACAGATAGATTTCGTCCTTGTAGAAGCGAAAGCAGCAAGCGACATGGATGGTGGGCCCGGAGCCGACGTCCAACAAGCGACCACCCTTCGGAAGACGCACGACAAGATTGGGCAGAAAGATCAGAATCGATCGCATCGCCGGATCTTTCACTTTCGTATAGAAATCTTCCAAATATGCCTGCAGTTGTACAGCACACGCACAATGTAATTGTAAGTACATCCACGTACATACAAACTAATACATACAGTACCTACATACCCACGTCTACCTACATACAAACAGTACCTACCCTACGTACGTACCCTAGTATCCTCTACGTATTGTAACGTGTACATTACGTACATAAATAAATGCGTACAGGGGCTCCGGCTCCGGTAATCCCGGTATATTTTTGGATCTGGCTCCGGCTCCGGCACTTCAAAAAATTTGGCCCTATTACATAGGTATCTACTACGTAGGTACTGCAGACATAGTTAGAGAACGACGACGATGATTGTACGTGAGTGCTGTACGTATGTAGTCTTTCTTTACCCGTGTATTCCAAGTAGTGTGAAAGCTGTCTCGATCTTTGAGTTCGCTCGGATCCGGCACGTACTCCTCTATCATCACCACCTCCTCCAACTTCGCCAGCAGTGCAGAATTGGATCCGGCAGCAGATGCACTGCAGCCTTTCACAGCATCCTCTGCCGCATACCTACGGATACGTACAACAAACACATTGGTAGTTGGTACAGTAAGATTTAGTAGTGCTAAAACGGGAATGCAGACGCCTCAGGCGGCGTGAGCCTTCACTCAAACAACTGAGATCTTCGGCACTATGCCAGAGTCAGTCATCGTCTAACAGTGGTGCGCTTCAGACGTGAACTCCGATTCGCTCCGAATTCGGAGGCTCCTCGGAGCGAACTCGCTGGAGCAAACTCGGAGACCGTCTGAAGCGCACCAGTGTCAGCAACTGCAGGAATGGGATGGGATGATGGGGGTTTCCCTAGTGCGCCGTTTTGGTCATCAAGATAAAACTGAGACGACTAATACAAGTCCCTGTCCCACTTCACTCCGCAATTCCATACCATACCCACCCTGGATCCTGGCTAGCTTCTTCTTCTTCTTCCTCTTCAGGTGTCACCTTCAGTTCAATCATCACCCTCTCATCCTCTTCCATCTTTTCTTTTTTTGGAGCTGTATAAGGAGATTTGGCCAAGTGTACAGAGTGTCCCCCGAAATAAACCGGCCAGCTTCCGGGGCATGTAAGTCTGGGTACGACACTTGAGATTTTCATGCGGTTTTTTTATTTTGTAGTCAAGGCTTCAACTGAGATCTGAACAAAATTTCAGCTATTTGGGCCGCCTACTTCGGAAATTACGACGGTTTGAATCTCGAAGTTCAAAATCGACGTTTTTCTTGCCAGTATGGAGAAAAATTCGGTCTTAATTTTTTAAGATACCCTGTTCCACGCGTTTGCTATGGTGGAATTGTGGGCTACTGCGTGAGATTGACATTTCCTAGCATTTGAGAATTCTCTTCATTACGAGACTAATTTATGTCTTGGACCCATGCACAATAGACCACTAAATCGGCACTACCAGTTAGAAAAACCCTCGTTTTTGACCGCCGGAGAAAGACAGTGTTTAAGCACCTCTTCCACTGGGCGTACGAAGCTAAAATTTTGTACAGATCTTAGTTAAAGCCTGGGCAACAAAAATATGAAAAAAAAACCTCACGAAAAAAATCTCAAGTGTCGTTCCAGAGTTACATGTGCCCGGAAAGGTGGCCGGTTTATTTCGGGACACCCTGTATATGATTCAGTGGATGGATATGCGTGGAATCAAGGTCGTGGATCAGAGCAAGTTTTTGGTCTCAATGCCGCAAGCACCCTGCAATAATTTTACGTGTACTCAACTGACAGTTCATTTCATGTACATACACATACTGGTAGTACGTACCTACGTACGGTATAGTATACTGGTACATGCAGCATGCGCCGACTGTCATTGCACTGGGGCACTTCAGACGTCCTCTGAGTTTCTCCGAGCGAGTCCGCTCCGAGCAGCCTCCGAATTCGGAGCGTAAATCGGTTGTTCACACGTCTCCGAGTTACAAACTCGGTTGTTCACAAGCACGTTTGGAAAAACGGAGCGAGTTCGGCGTGCGAACGGAGCTCGGTGATTTTACATGTTGAAGCATAGGGCCCCGATTTGGAGTTCACGTCTGTAGCGCCCCACTGACTTTGCGGGCTACCATAAACTCGACATATCAGATGATACAGTAGGTTTAATGGTACCTGCAAGAAAATTGGCACTGAGGTACCTACCTCGGAAGTCGGAAAGACACTGGAACTATGGGAGACACCACGGTGGCAGAGGCAGAGGCAGAAGCAACTTGCTCCAGTTGCGCAGGCAGCAGCTTCTGAATGCCTTGTAGCTCCCTTCTGCCCGCGCCCCAAAAAAACCAATTAAGCCGATGATGGTGGCTGCAGCATGATGGGGGAAGGTCTGCGTCATCGAGTGATGCAGAAAATCAGCTGAAGGGGATGATCGTCAATTGGCTTGAAGGAGGTAGAGATGACGCAGGTGCTGGATGCAAGTCGCGTGCTCGCTCACCCCACCCCAGCCCCAGGCCTCTACAAGAGAGCAATATTGTAATGTAACGACTCGTGTATGATCCATAGGAGTAAGCAGGTAGTATAGCTCACAAAAACTTGAGGCGCAAAACACCCAAAACGCGCATCATTGCCGGGGACTCATTGGGATCGCTGCATACGGCAAACAGTAATTTTGCGACTCTGGCAGCTGAATTTTGGGGCGCAAATGGAAAACTGGGGCGGAAATGCGCCTCAAGTTACCACGTAAACATTACTACCTACCCCCCAGGATACACAAGCGAGGAAAAGAAAGCATGTTCCCTTCCAAATGAACGCTGAAAACTATAAAATTAAAAACTCTCCACACAATTGGAACTTGAGCGAGACGGGAACACTATTCTTTTCGCCGACACTAAATTTATGACACGCTCGGGTTATACATTGAGGTTATACACGCGTCATAACAGCAAAAGCTACCTGGGCTAGGCTGGCTTGGCTTCTGTTCTGCGGTAGCTCAACAGATACTAGTAGATTTGAAGTGGATGAGAATTGAAAGTTGCCGCCCAGGAACAACGCTACGTACACGTAAAGTACACGGCGCGGGGAAACAAACCGTCGTTCCTTCTCGTGCGGCGCTGTATGCACATATATGTACGTACGTATGTACAGTATGGGGAGTATATAGACTGTAATAGGGCGATAGGATTGTGTAAACTGGGAGAGCGCGAACAGGAGCAGCTCAGCTCTGATTGCTGCTTCCAGCTCGCTAATGTCGGGTGTCTTCTTGCGGTTCTTTCCTTTCCACTGCGAAAAGGCGCTGCTAAACGACGATGAGTCACGCTACGCTTTACTGCATTACGTAGTGAAAAGCTTCGTGTATAACCCCTTTCAAATAAAACCTCCCTCGTAGCAAAATAAGCATGTTGGTGATGATTTGGCACATTTTGGTTGGCCTCGTGTATTCCTCCCTGTGCATAACCCCCTCGAATCGGCGAACAACGTTTTGTATCCCCCGGGGGTTTATACACGACGCTTTACAGTAGGTAAGTAAAGCCTATGCCATACTATAGAATAGAGTGAACGTAGTACTCTAGCTGAGCGGAGGATCCTTCCTCTAGTCAATCACCTCTCTGCTGTTACTGTAAAACATACGTACGTACGTACGTCCATACTGTTGGAGGATCCTTCCTCTAGTCAATCACCTCTCTGCTGTTACTGTAAAACATACGTACGTACGTACGTCCATACTGTTGGTATGTGCATAATGTAAGGTAGCAGTCGAACCTCTTTTGCATTGCTATGTACTAGGAAATGAAAATTGACTAGGCATACTGCATAGGCAGGCGGACACATCGTACACTTGGGGCGCACGCAGCCGCGCAGTTTAAGAGACGTTTTCTGTAAGGATTGAGAGTAGCCTGTAGTATAGGCGGAAGGGGGGTACTTTTTGTGAATCGAGATAATATGCCTATCGGATTCCCCATCAAAAACTGCATATGTTGACGAAGTTTTAGGAAAAAATTTGTTCAGGCATCATCGAGATATTCATGGGTAAGGGTGGGCAGGTCGCATTTTTGCCGTTTTTCAACGTTTTTAGCCATATTTCAGCAACCGCAGGGCATAGAGAGCTACAATTTGGCGTGCGGAAAGATCCCATAGGGACCCAAGTCTGGACCAATTTTGAGCCCAATCGGCCACCTGTATGGCGAGATATAGCGTCGCAAAGTGCATTTCTGTATATTTTGCACCTGTTGCAAATTTAGTTTTTTGAATACCACGGCGCGAATACATGCCCTGCACGGGGTAAAATTTTGACAGAAAGTAGAGAAGGGTTAGGTCTAAAAACTTTAGTACTACCGCAAAAAATCTCTATAATTGGAATTGGGACTACAGTCCTCCTGAATGGTGAAAAATGCAGCAAAAATTTTCCCGCCTTTTTTATTTTTCAAGATAAATGAGCAATACCACTGAAACTTTTTCCTCGTAAGTAGCCTATCTTATGTAGAATTTTATGTAGATTTCAAAAATAAAATTGCTTTTCCCAAAAAATTTAACCCTTACCCAAAATTCACAAAAATATAATACTTTTGCAAAATTATATGCTAGGGGTTAAATTTTTTGGGAGAAAGAATTTTATTTTTGAAATCTACATCAAATTCTACATAAGATAGGCTACTTACGAGGAAAAAGTTTCAGTGGTATTGCTCATTTATCTTGAAAAATAAAAAAGGCGGGAAAATTTTTGCTGCATTTTTCACCATTCAGGAGGACTGTAGTCCCAATTCCAATTATAGAGATTTTTTGCGGTAGTACTAAAGTTTTTAGGCCTAACCCTTCTCTACTTTCTGTCAAAATTTTACCCCGTGCAGGGCATGTATTCGCGCCGTGGTATTCAAAAAACTAAATTTGCAACAGGTGCAAAATATACAGAAATGCACTTTGTGACGCTATATCTCGCCACACAGGTGGCCGATTGGGCTCAAAATTGGTCCAGACTTGGGTCCCTATGGGATCTTTCCGCACGCCAAATTGTAGCTCTCTATGCCCTGCGGATGCTGAAATATGGCTAAAAACGTTGAAAAACGGCAAAAATGCGACCTGCCCACCTTTACCCATGAATATCTCGATGATGCCTGAACAAATTTTTTCCTAAAACTTCGTCAACATATGCAGTTTTTGATGGGGAATCCGATAGGCATATTATCTCGATTTACAAAAAGTACCCCCCTTCCACGTACTATGCAACCGCTACAGAAAACGTCTCTTAAATGAGCAGCTGTTCCGGTCTATCTCTGACGTCATCGACCCAAGGGCTAGAAGTCGGAATATGGCAAGAAGTACCGTCAAGTCAACCAGGGTTGCTGATGCAAAAGCAGAGTGGGAATGAGGACTATTCAGTAGGTGTTGGAAAATGAAAATTGAGCGAAGCTTCGGGAACAAAGTGTGTGTATACTGGGGCAGCAGTCAGAATCAGCTGATTTCGTCGAAACCTGAGCCAAGCTTCACCTATCAGAGTAAGATGGGCCCACGTACATTACACGCATACTACTGCTAGTAATACGACTTCTACACGTACACTTGGTACTAGCACGCAGCATTTTACCGTAGAAGCTCCAAAATACGGACGCCGGATGTAAGACAGACTGCAATAAATAATTGTATACATGCAGTATAGTGCTAGAACCGTTTGTACCGAAAAAAATCGGTACTAGCAGAAAGAAATCACAGAGACCGGCTTTTTCTCTTCCCCATTGAACGAATAATCAACCGGGAATGACGGTGCAGTTAGTGTTGCCAATGTTCGGTGTGCATTGCACGGGTACCTCTACCAGGACGCCTGCAAAACTCTACATCTTTTCATACGAACATAACGTATACGTACACACATCCTTAGAAACGCAAAATAACTGCAATGCATGTAATGCACCGTATTTACTAGTGCATAGCCCCCATGCAAAAATTGAGAGGTCCCATACTATGGGGCTATGCATGGGGGGCTATGCATAGGACATTTTTTATGTTTTTGAGAGGGGCGCAGAGGCATACTATTTATTAGCCTATGTCCACTGCTAAGCCTAAGCCTATGTTCTTTGCTAAGCCTAAGCCTAAGCCTATGTCAATTGCTAAGCCTAAGCCTAAGCCTATGTCCATTGCTAAGCCTAAGCCTAAACCTAAGCCTATGTCCATTGCTAAACCTAAGCCCAAGCCTATGTCCATTGCTAAGCCTAAGCCTAAGCCTATGTCCATTGCTAAGCCTAAGCCTATGTCCATTGCTAAGCCTATGACCATTGCTAAGCCAAAGCCTAAGCCTATGTCCATTTAATTGTTTATTGCTAAGCCTAAGCTATAGTCTGGCCAATAGCAGTTGGCACTTGGACTCAAGGCGAGTTGCGTAGTTTGCATGTACTTCTGCTAAATAGGAGTACACGAAGCGTGGACAGAAATCCGCATTTGTAAATCTATTTTACGCAACGCGCCTTGAGTCCAAGTGCCAACTGCTATTAGCCAGACTATAAGCCATTGCTAAGCCTAAGCCTATGTCCATTGCTAAGCCTAAGCCTATGTCCATTGCTAAGCCTAAGACTATGTCCATTGCTAAACCTAAGGCTAAACCTATGTCCATTGCTAAGCCTAAGCCTAAGCCTATGTCCATTGCTAAGCCTAAGCCTATGTCCATTGCTAAGCCTAAGCCTAAGCCTATGTCCATTGCTAAGCCTAAGCCTATGTCCATTGCTAAACCTAAGCCTATGTCCATTGCTAAACCTAAGGCTAAACCTATGTCCATTGCTAAGCCTAAGCCTAAGCCTATGCCTATGTCCATTGCTAAACCTAAGGCTAAACCTATGTCCATGCTAAGCCTAAGCCTAAGCCTATGTCCATTGCTAAGCCTAAGCCTATGTCAATTGCTAAGCCTAAGCCTAAGCCTATGTCCATTGCTAAGCCTAAGCCTAAGCCTATGTCCATTGCTAAGCCTAAGCCTATGTCCATTGCTAAACCTAAGGCTAAACCTATGTCCATTGCTAAGCCTAAGCCTAAGCCTATGTCCATTGCTAAGCCTAAGCCTAAGCCTATGTCCATTGCTAAGCCTATGACCATTGCTAAGCCTAAGCCTATGTCCATTGCTAAGCCTAAGCCTAAGCCTCAGCCTAAGCCTATGTCCATTGTTAAACCTAAGCCTAAGCCTATGTCCATTGCTAAGCCAAAGCCAAGCCTATGTCCATTGCTAAACCTAAGCCTATGTCCATTGCTCTAGGCCTAATTCTACTGCATGTACGTACAGCGCACTGTACATATACATACGTAAACTAGCATACGTACGTACACAGAAAATTTCTACTACCCGACCCGGACCCGAAAACCGCGGGTACATGGTTTTAAATCCGGACCCGGACCAATGCAAAATGCCTACCCGTGAGACCTCTAGTAAATGTAGTTTCGCCACTCCCACTCCCACAGTGCAACATGACGTACGAATACGTACTAACGTACGAAGTGGAGAGTATACACACAGTATCTGTTCTGTACCTGCAATACAGGCAGTCATGAAGCAAGCGAAGGTTCCGGCGATGAGAGCGCGTAGTGCAATCTTGGCGATAACTGGCTTCTTCTCCGGACAGAGACCACCCAGGGTGCCCAGTTGGATGCCGATGGAACTGATATTACTGAAGCCACACAGCGCGTAAGTCGCCAACATCTGAGCGCGCGCCTGCACATACACATACACCACAGAACAAAATGGACACTCCCTGTCCGTCCGTATGTGTAATGACTGACACTAGACGACATCACACGGGACAACTAATACTCGTAACGAGCAAATCTTTATTTTGTGCTGAAACAGAGGAACCACGAGCACGAGTACGGTTGGACTGTACTCGTTTCTGCTAACCAGTCTACCCGTGTGAGTACTTTTACTTATACCGAGCATCTTCTCATCTGAATGGTACAGTAGCAGCGACCAACTCACACTTTCTCGCACCTTGCTCAGTACGAGAATGTCACAGCTCGTGTAAACTCGCGTGTACAATTGACAAGAAGATGCTCGGTGCGAGTAAAAGTACTCATGCGTTCAGACTGCTAGAGTAGCTATCAGGTGGGAGTGGAGCTCTAGTCGGTTCGTTCCGTACCTACATGTAGGTATACTCATCGGTTCTAATGTTTCAACACGAAAGATCAATATGCTCGGTACGAGTACTGAGTTGTCCTGTCTGATGTCGTCTACTGAGTCGAAGTACGTACATTTGTTCGTACATACCGATAGTAGCGGTGGATCATGAGTGACCAACTTGCCCAGTTTCTGAAAGGCGATGAACTCGTTGAGCACAGTCTTCGTTCCCATCAGCTGACCCACCAACAGCGAATCCTCCCCACACCCCATGATATACGCCAACGGATAGAACACATAACCCATTATCTTCTGCAGCACAAACACGTAAAACGAGTAGTAGGGTACCCATATCGGTCCAGGGGAAAATCCGGCCACCTAAGCTTTAGGGCTACATATCCTCAGCAACCAATGGACCGATTGACGACAAAAGTTTGATTTTATCATAATCGATTCCTTCGAGCTTTCCTCTTTCAAATGAGCTATTTGGTCTCAGTCTCATCATTTGCTGAAAAAGCAAGTTCACAGGAGCTTTAGGTGGCCGGGTTTACCCCATAATACCCTACTTATCTTGGCGGCGTTCTACACCTGTTAGCCCACAGCTAGGTAGCTACACAGTAGGGCGCCACGCACGCAGCGAGAAAATTCCAGGGGAATTCCCCGAAAGTATGCGATGAAGCATAGGGAAGTCGGTGAATTCACCGGGAGTTTGCAACTCACCACGTTTGAACACACACGTGAGAAAAATTTCGCGCGTGGGAGCAAGTGAGAATGCTCTACACGAGAAATAAAACTCGAAGTTAAAACTCACCGTGAATTCACCGTTGAGTTTACTCACCACGTGTGTAGCGCCCTAGTGGTACGACCGATCTTGAGCTTACAGTTACAACGTCACTGCGTACAGTACAGTACCTCAAGCGTAAGTACAGGATAGCCGAGCATGCCTCCTAGCCAGCCCAGCACTGTGTCTATCAAGGCCAACAGGGCGAGAAAGACGATGAGGTTGGCGCAGATGGCCCATACAATGTCCAGTGCAGCCACAGCGCCATTGCTCACCGCCTCCAGAGCATTGTTCTCTTCACTGGAAAAGTGGAAATAGATCAGCTACTGTACGCATATCCGGAAGGGCTCTCTACCTACCCGGAAGTTTTCGTATTGCTGGACCATAGTACATTTGTAGACCTCTGCGTAATGCAGGACCTACATGTACAAAGTATGGCGCGTGCGTAGACAGTTGCTAAATGGGTTGATTGATCTCCTTTCGCAACTCTACGTAGGTACGCGTGCGCCGTACTTTTTACGGTGCGTGGACCGCTGTGTTGTAGGTCCAGCATTTTACGTACATAGATGTCTAATGTACTATGGTTCAGCAGATCGAACGGTTTCGTATCTCATCTCGCTGATTACTTGGTGACACGCTCTCTCTCTCTCATCTCCTGCTCACCTCGGTGGCAATTCCAAATCGTCCATGTTCTGCAGTTTGGATTTCTTTGTTTCAGGATAGAACAGTTTACTCACGGCCAATGCCGCCGGTGCACTCATCACTGTGGCCGACAGCAGATAACTTGGACACGCCTAAAACAACATATGCAGTGCACGGACATACACGGTAGGGTATTATGGGGTAATGCCGGCCACGGGAAAATCCGGCAACCTACATATAAGCTTCAGGGCTGAATATCACAGCAATCAAAGGACCGATTGAGACAAACATTGGATCAATCAATTCCTTGAACTCACGCATCTTTCAAATGAGCTATTTTGGTTATTCATATACATACAATTTTGGTTAACCAAAATACCAAAATACTGTATGTGCTGAAACCAGCAAGTTCACAGTAGCTTAATAGATGGTCGTCGAGTATACCCCATGGCCGGGTTTCCCCATAGTACCCTCCATACAGTAACTATGAATGTACGTACAGTACCCACGGTATGTACAGTACGTACGTAATGTAGAGAAGGCTGTGACGTGCCGCGTTCCGTATGGCGATAGCCGAGCCTCGAAAAGGAGGGAGAGAAATCGAACCGAACCCGCTACCCTCGGTCACAGCTGTGGACTTTTAGGCACACGAGACACAACCACGTGCCGACCCAGGGACGATGGCTAAACTCGCCATACATACCTAGGCTAGAACTAGTTACGTTCACTACTGGCCTCAGACGCTGTTGCCATACGTACGCAGTACGAAAAGACAAGACGGTTTACTGTCACTTCGTTGCCGTTTTTTTGGTTGCGGACGAAATGTCCTCAACAAAAAATAAATACCAGCAACGAAAGTACTCACGACAAAATGATCGATCACCGCCGACCGCAACCAAAGTTCCGGCAACCAAGTGACCGTATCCCAGACAAGACGGCTCTCACTGGTGCGCTTCAGACGTGAACTCCGAATTCGGAGCCCTGACTATGCTTCAACATGCAAAATCTCCGAATTCGCTGCGAACTCGCTCCGTTTTTCGGAACGTACGTGCGTGTGAACAACCGCGTTTGTAATTCGAAGACGTGTGAGTAATTGACGTTCGTTTCGGTTCGAAACGAAGTCATTCCAAACTCAGAGCGAACTCGCTCGGAGCAAACTCGGAGTTCACGTCTGAAGCGCCCCACTCACTCCGAAGGAGATGTAGGCGGCGTTAGGTAGGTCTACGTGGGACACCCTGTATTGTAGTTTACGTACGCACTGCTGGCCTATTGCCATACAAGCACGGTTCTCTCTCACCCCGAAGGAGATGTATGCGGCGAAGAGTGAGCCGGCGATGCAGGCGAAGCCGCCGGTCATCACGGCGTGTATCTCGCTGATGGTCATGCGCGGGAGGTAGGGCTTGATGAGGAGGGGCGCCTCCGACTGGCCGAGGAAGATGCAGGCGGCGGCGTTGAGCGACTCCGCGGCCGTGGTGCCCATCGTGAACTGCATCTGCCACGCGATCTTCTTCAGCACCCACTGCATGATCCCGTAGTAGTACAGCACCCCCACAATCGCCCCGAAGTAGATCACCACTTGCAACACCTACACGCACAGTAGCATACGGCCAAGGTTAACTCCTCCTGATCTTCAAAGTCTCCGTGGCCAACTGGTTGTGCAACCGTTGACAAGCGACATATGGACTTATGGAGGAGTTGTGCAACCGATGCCAACAAACATAAGGAGTTGCACAACCGTTGACAACCAACATATGAAAATTGCGTAACCATGGCAACGCTTGTCAACGGTTGTGCAACTGCTGTGTTGGTTGTCAACGGTTGCACAACTCCTCCATACGTCGATTGTCAACGGTTGCACAACCAGTTGGCCACTGAGACTTCTCGGGAGGAGTTGTAATCTATTCTGATCCTGAAGTTCTACTGTTCTGCTCAGTTCTCATCCTGACGCCTCTAATACCCATGTACGTACTACACTTCGTCGTAACGTACCATTGCATCGTACGCGTGTGTACTCGACAGTACATAGCGTGTACATGCCTACACACACTGCACATATGCGTACCGTGAATGCGAAGACGCCGTTCATGCCGCAGATGTTGGGGGGATTGGCGAGGAAGCCGTAGACGAAGATGGTGCCGTTGTTGGTGAAGTCGAGGAAGGCCACCACCTTGTCAGAGGCGAAGTTGAAGGCCTGAGCGCCGACGGACCAGCGCAGCACCAGCAGACCCAAGGCGAACTGCAGACCCAAGCCCCAGACCACCGGACGCCAGCGCACCTGCAGTCCACAATCAGATGTCACCGTTCAACTGTACGTACGTACAGTATGTGTAGTAATTATGCACACGAGTACAGTACGGTTATTGGTACTATGCCGAATCGTACATACGTACCATGTACGTAGCCTAATGGGCCACACCATGAGCTCTACACGTGTTGCAACGTAACGTACTACGTATGTATGTACGTACAATCATATGTTCGCAATATACAGTACCTGACCTACATCACAGGCTGTACATGGTACATACATACCCTATACATATCGTATGTACAGTACTATACATACAGTACATAGCAGTACCGTATTTACCGGTAGATAACCCCCCCCAATGCATAACCCCCCCAATGCATACCCCCATATGGGCAAAACATAAAAAATGCCCAATGCATAACCCCCCCCCCCCTATGCATACCCCCATATGTACTGTACAGTACCTGAACCTACCTATGTAAGCTGGTCATAAGCTACCCATAGCCACTCCCACACCAAGCTAAGATGCCTATAAGCCTGCTTGGGGGTGTATTGTACTAGAATAACCGTGTTTGGACCTAAATTATGCCCTAAATCACGTGCTTTTGACCTAAAAAATATGCCTCTGCGCACCTCTCAAAAACATAAAAAATGCCCCATGCATAACCCCCCCCCCCCCCCCAATGCATAACCCCCCCCCCCCCCTATGCATACCCCCATATGGGACCTCTCAATTTTCTGCATACCCCCATGGGGCTATGCACCGGTAAATACGGTATGATCCTTCCTTCCGCTCAAGCTATTAGAGCTGTATAGTAGTTGTTTCGAATATAGGTGCAAAATTTTGAAAGTTGTCGTGTACTCTCAGTGCAAGTTACCACAAAATGCTGGATCATAAACTAGAGCCGCATGCTACTGTACCACTAATATGCCATAGCTTGATCGGGAAAAAGGATGCCGCCTCACGCCGTGCACTATGGAACGGGTTATACCCTTGCGGGATTTGAGGAGAAGACGAAGAGTAGGAGTATGTAGACCATGAGACCGCCGAACGGAACCAAACGACTCCTGTCATTCCGTGTGTCGATCGCCAGAAACACCGCCAATCCAGCAGCCAGCACCAGGTACAACCCCCTTCAAACACACCACACCACGCCCAACTACTAACTCCGACTATTCTACGACTCACTGGGGCGCTTCAGACGTGCTCCGAGAAAGCTCCGAGCGAGTTCGCTCCGAGTTTGGAATGACTTCGTTTCGAACCGAAACGAACGTCAATTACTCACACGTATGTATTCGAATTACAAACTTGGTTGTTCACACGCACGTTTGGAAAAACGGAGCGAGTTCGCTGCTAACTCGGTGATTTTACATGTTGAAGCATAGTCGAGAGAAAACAGTGAAAGATTTGCTGCAATGATTCGCCCTGTACTAAAGGCATGTTGAAGCACAAGGCTCCGAACTCGGAACAAATTCAGTGATCACGGCTGAAGCGCACAACTGGCAATCAACTATCGGCGACAGTAGACTCGACTCGGGCATCCGACTCCAGGTACAACCCAGAGTATGTATGGTGATAATTCGATCATACCCCATCGGCCCATCCTGTATTCTGCTGGGGAAAGCTTTATATTCAGGGGTGGCTCCGTTGCTGGTTCAACCTTCTTACGGTATCGGATACAGGAGGGGGGGGGGGGGGGGGGGGGGGTGGGTAGCTAACAAAAACTTAAGGCGCAAATACAAATTACCTTGTTACGAGTGACTCTGTGGCATGTCTTCATATCTACATACATAACAGTAATTTTGCGCCTCGCGCAGCTGCATTTATTTGGGGCGCAAGAAGAAAACACGGGCGCAAATGCGCTTCAAGTTACCTCGTACCTACTCCCCAGGACAACCACCCTTACCATCTGACGAAGAAATATTTCCAAGCGGTATCGAAGACATCCTGCAGCTTCTCCACCTGTACGCCGAGTGGCTCCTCAAGGATGGGCGTGGCGACGAGGTAGTAGAGGACGCCGGTCCAGGCCAGACACACCAGGCTGATCAGGCCCACTGCATTGTGGAAGTTGTTGGAGATGGCGAAGCCCACGTACACGTGGAACAGCACCAGCAGGCCCGCCAAGATCAGCCGACCGATCAGAACATTGTGCCTGAAACACGCGCAGTAGTGTTATCCACTCATTCATGACAGCAAAAGCGTTTCTCACTACATAGGAAGAGGTAGGTAGGTAGGTAGGTATAGTCTGGCCAGTAAGAGTTGACTATGACATTCAAGGCCGTTGCGTAAAATAAATTCGCAATTGCGGATTTTTCTCCGTGCTTCGTGTACTCCTATTTACCAGAATTAAATGCAACAAACTACGCAGGACGACTTCAGTCCCATAGCCAACTCTCTCTGGCCACACTATGGTGTACATATACGTACGTAGGTACAGTAATATGCGCAAGTATTGTACGTACAACGGCATTCCGGAAGCAAATATCGATGTGCAAAAGTCATGAAGCAGTTTTTCTGATGAGACTAATGTAATTACCGTATTTACCGGTGCATAACGCCCCCCCCCCCCCACTGCATAACCCCCCCCCCCCCCCCAATGCATACCCCCATATTGGCAAAACATAAAAAATGCCCCCAATGCATAACCCCCCCCCCCTATGCATACCCCCATATGTACTGTACAGTACCTGAACCTACCTATGTAAGCTGGTCATATAGTACCCATAGCCACTCCCACACCAAGCTAAGATGCCTATAAGCCTGCTTGGGGGTGTATTGTACTAGAATAACCGTGTTTTGACCTCAATTATGCTCTAAAACACGTGCTTTTGACCTAAAAAATATGCCTATGCGCACCTCTCAAAAACATAAAAAATGCCCCATGCATACCCCCCCCCCCCCCCCCCTATGCATACCCCCATATGGGACCTCTCAATTTTTGCATACCCCCATGGGGCTATGCACCGGTAAATACGGTAGTGATAAAATCTTCAGTGCTGTAATAAATTCCGCTCTTACGTATCTACGCAGCCGTGCGCTACATGACTGCACGCGATAGTACTTGAATTCGCCTGTCCCAACATTTCAAACAAAATAAAATACTGTCTAAAAAGGTACTGTAAAAAAAACTAGAAAATTTGGCAAATTTGCCTGGCGTAGAAATCGTTGATAAGACCCTGTACACTTCCGATGGCTGCCATCACAGGATTAGGCGGCCCGTCGAAATCCGCATCTTCAAAATCCGCCTCCAAATCCGCAGCGCCGCCGTCCCCGGATATCAAATCCGCCTTTGAATCAAACTACAAACAAAAATACAAAGAAACAAACACATGCAGCAGTCGCTCACCAACGGACGAATTACAGAATTTTGCACTATGTTCTTGTGGTAGTAGTAATTTTTCAGGTGTCATGTCATGTAATAGGGTTTTCTGAATGGCAGGCCGGTCGGTGGTAATCATTTTTTGCAGAAGAAGCATTTTCTTGGGCACAACTAACGTACGTCTGTACGTACAGTAAACATGACGATGGTGCGCTTCAGACGTGAACTCTGAATTCGCAGCCCTGACTATGCTTCAACATTTCAATATCTTTGAGTTCGCACCGACCTCGCTCCGTTTTTCCAAACGTGCGTGCGAGCAGCCGAGTACAATTGTAATTCGAATACGTGTATTGACGTTCGTTTCGGTTCAAAACGAAGTCTTTCCAAAGTAGGAGCGAACTCGTCCGGAGCAAAATTGGAGCATGTCTGAAGCGCACCAATTTCATAGACCTCATCCGCTTTTCATTCTCATCTCACCGGAAGGAATTGTCCGAAGACAGCCGAGCTTCCATTTGGCAATTCGCCCATCGGTCGCCGTTTCAGATCGCCAGTGATGTTGGCGTCAAATTGGTGAGCTTCAACGTCTCTGTTTTCTGTCGCCTCCGCCGCCACCGGTTTAGGCGCTGATTCCATGATTGAACCCTTGAACGTTTCGCCACCAAGTTATGTAGTTTCTGCGCCTTATTTTATTTTACTTCTTATGAGATATACCGTCTGTCTACTACATCACACCTTTGTATTATATCTCACGTACCAATAACGGCCGTTACACACACGAAGTCATGCGCAGCTTACCTACAGCACGTACGTATCTCTAATCAGGGCTACCACTCCTCATTGATTGTGCTACCGCTACAGGCGCTCAGGCATCAACATAGTGTACACATCATGTATAGAGAGATACTACATACTTTAGCGTGAACGCCAGCTGAACAGCGTGCGTTTGCTATACGTACGTAGTACCTACATGTACCTACATCTGTATGTGTATACATGAGTATACGTACGTATGAATATGTCCGGTACCTAGGTACCTATACACATAATGTGACAAAGTGTCATCTGCCTGCAAGTTTGCTTCCCCGAGTTACACACCTAACACTGTATATAACATAACATAGCCGCGTGAAATGCAAACAAAAGCATGATTGCATTTTGCTTTATCCCGTGGTGAGTCTTCTCATTCTCACCATGTCTTTACAACAAACTCATGACAGGGAAAAGTGCTGCACGTCAGCATGATTTATTTGCTAATAATCGCTGTGCACTAATCGGGACCTTTAGGCTCATCTACTCTCCATACAGTAAGTACTTACAGTAGGTACGTACTACATACATACAGAGTACGTACATACTGGTGATGGTTGTGGTCATTGCAGCACAAAATTGTGAAGTAGGGTGAAGGAAGAAAGCTCTCCGAGCGAAGCGCACAATACTCTACGCACCGAAGCTAATATGTACTAAACTACTACGTTTACTGCTAAAATTAACACCACCCAACTTTCGTTCGGTTTACAAATTGTCCTGCCTATACTTACACGGGCGCGTAGTATTGTACAGTATTATGAGTACATACTACATGTACAATACATACAATAGATTGCTTTGCTTTACGCTACCTCAAAATGCTCTACTGGCGTCTATGGCATGCCCGCTCTGCTCATCATTTGCTTGCTTGCAGCAGCCTTGTTTTTCCCTGCCCTTTTTCTTTAGGACTTGGAAGTGTCAGGTTTCGCCGTATTGTCCCAGGGCTGCTAATGTCAACATCCGAAGTAACCCAACACCAGCCGCCAAAACGGCACCCGAATACGACACGCACTGCACCCAACCACACGCTCCTCACAATACGTACGTATACGTACTCCATGGATGTACAAAGTACGTATGTACATACTGTAAAGTTTCGTGTATAACCTCTTCAAATATAACCCCCTCGTGAATAAACCCCCCCCCCATTTGGTGGTGACTAACGATTTTTATCCCCCATCTAACCTAAATTTTGAAAACGCGTAGAATGTGCAAATAAAGCAGAATAAGCATGTTGGTGAAGATGTGGCACCTTTTGCTTGGCCTCGTGTATAAATCCCATCCCGTTTATAACCCTCTCGAATCGACGACTAACAATTTTTATCCCCCCGGGGGTTATACATGAAGCTTTACAGTACCTAGCGCGGGAGGCAAAAATACTAAACGGCAGAAAGGCACGCCTCCATCCTCCCTAATGAGCGCTACCGTACCGTGTGAACGCATTAATTACGAGATTGCCGAAAACCAAACGAACACATTCAGAAATCGGATGAATCAGGCAATCGTGAATGTTGAACGAAGAAATAGCCAATGACCAACCGCGACCACCCAAGAGGAGCCAAATGGCGCGTGCGAGTGACCCCCCCCACCCCCCCCCCCCCCGGTGCGGACTAAACGTACCTACCTAGAAGTCGCTCTTGTCCTCTCCTCTGTCTTTGTTATGAACAAACAGTAGCTCTGTGGTCCATTCACTCCACTCACTAAGCAGGAGTCAAAGGTCAACGCTGTGTTTCTGTGTTTGGTTATGCTTACTGAGTCAATTCAACGCTCGTCGAAAATGACTGACTGACCGACAGAAAACCCGCGTGCTACTTGTAGTATCATCGCAGCTCAACCATCGAAACTTGGCATCAAGTTTTTGCTCAGTTTAGCAATTACGTCGCGTGTCGCATTGTTTTCCGCCTATTGATCATCAAATTCGATCTTAAACTTTAGATGTGCCTGTTTTGCTCAGATTTGTCCCGTAGTCGAATTTTGGGATACTGTAACGGAAAAACGTGAGAGAAAACGAGAGCAGAAGATGAAGCGAGCGAAACTACACAGGAAGCCATAAGGTGCCGGATAAATTTTCATGCGGCTGTAATTCTATCCACTAAAATTGACAGGAAAGAAACTCTATCCCTTCCTTTCGCCTCCTCCCTTTGCTTCTGCTTTACGCTATTATACACGTAGGGTACTGTGGGGTAAACCTGGACACCTCAACTTTTCTGAATTTGCCGCTTTCAGCAAACGATGAACATGGTAGGTAGCTCATTTGAAAGAGGAGAGTTCAAGGATCTACTGGTAGAATACTTGTCTCAATCGGTCGAATGGTTGCTCAGATGGTACTACAAGGTGTTCGGGTTTACCCCGTGTCCGGGTTTACCCCATAGTACCCTACACACTGTATAGTAGGTGGCCGGCTGGTCAGCTGCTTTTAGCCAATCAATGCAAGGAAGGGATTGGGTTACTGTCGCGTCGCCTTCACCTTTCCCTCTGCTTCTGCTTCCCCTCCCCTGCTCGGTAGTAGCAAGCAGGCTGAAGGGATAGAAAACAGGGAGCAGCCCAGACGGAGACGACACATCAACTTCCTGTTATTTTTTGCGATTCGCTGTTCTTACTATGCAGAAAACTTGGCTTTCTTGACCAGCTAAGTATCCTAATGCTTGCATTGACCCGAGCTTCTACCTACCGGAAAAGTTGTGAAACGGATTTGTGATAAATCATTTGTCATAGCTTTTCCCACCAAATGCGTCTGTCCGTATGTAGCTTTACAAAATATCATATGCTACGAGCAAATCAGTTCGCTTTCACAAGAGTCCACTTCTTGACGCTTGTTTGCATCCCTTGCAATAATAACTACGGTTGGTAGGTACGTAGTCGAAACGAATGGTTTGTTTTGTGAAGTGTGTCTTGTTATACTCGCGCCTTGTTCTTTGTTTTCACGCGATCAAGTGAGGTGGCACTGGCAGAGAATGAAATGTATGGACGAGTTGCGTTATCGCGATTGGGTTGGGTCGAGAGCGACCTCGCGGTATTTAGTGAAAGTGTGGATCGGTGCCGGCGGGGTTGTCGGCGTTTATTCGGTGTCAAATCTTCTTTTCACTCGCTCCTTTTCCGCTCCCAGATGACTGAATGAACAACGTCGACATTCCCGTCGGCACCCTAAACTTATACTAAATACCGCGGGATCGATATCGACCAATCCCATTGCAACAACGTAACTGATGTATAGCGGAACGCAAGATCAACAACTGAGCCCGCGGAACGCAGCTTTAAGCTAAACTGCTTCCCGACAGCACGTTACGTACCTACTGTATGCATACCCTTCCTATACGTACCAGCTACATACCAGTGTATGTCCGTCCTTTGTTTCTGCCGCCCTGTCTTCGCCTATGCTTTCCCACCCGGCTGATTTATGCGTCCATCAGCTGCGACTGGCGTGTCCATGTGTACGTATACGTTTCAAGAAGCCGCCGATTATTGAAAAAGCCTTTGTTGTAGCGGTGACCGACAACAAAACCGCCGAGAATCTCATCATTTACAAAGATCATGTCCGCTGGGACGATGACCGCGGCCGTTTCCAGTGCGAGTGCGGGGGATGAGCAGAGCAGTTTCCTGCTGGCTTCTCTCGCTCCTCCTTCCGCCGCAGCATTGGTGGCTTCTGCAGCCACTTCGGAGAATACGGCGCCCCCTGCAGGAACAGGAGGAGGAGGAGACAGTTCCAGCTTCGGCTTCACCCAGGAACAGGTGGCCTGCGTCTGCGAAGTACTGCAACAGTCCGGAAATATCGAACGACTCGCCAGGTTGGACACCGAGTTGAGTCAGTGGGGCGCTTCAGACGCGAACTCCGAAT
This sequence comes from Epsilonema sp. ZAB3_2, assembly GCA_030247985.1. Taxonomy (NCBI): domain Eukaryota; kingdom Metazoa; phylum Nematoda; class Chromadorea; order Desmodorida; family Epsilonematidae; genus Epsilonema; species Epsilonema sp. ZAB3_2. Next base: position 2,923 of record JASAMW010002255.1, on the reverse strand, counting down.
TCGGAGCCCTAACTATGCTTCAACATGTAAAATCTCCGAGTTCGCTTCGAACTCGCTCCGTTTTCCCAAACGTGCGTATGTGAACAGTCGAGTTTTGTAATTCGAAGACGTGTGAGCTATTGACGTTCCTTTCGTGGTGCGCTTCAGACGTGCTCCGAGCGTGTTCACTCCGAGTTTGGAAAGACTTCGTTTTGAACCGAAACGAAAATGTCAATTACTCGTACGTCATCGAATTTCAAACTCGGTGTCCACACGCACGTTTGGAAAAACGGAGTGAGTTCGCAGCGAACTCGGAGATTTTACATGTTGAAGCATAGTCGTCAGAGCTCCGACTTCCGAGCGAATTCGGATTCACGTCAGAAGCGCGCCAATGTTGTCGGTGAGCGTGCCCACAAAAGGTCGGGCCGCTTTTCTTTCACATCTTTCCCCAACTCTTTTAGTCCATGTCAGTCAGCCGAAACATCACAGTACGAGTTCACTCTGAGTCTGAGATGACCAATGTTTTCGCTCCTCTATGTGAACAGCCCCCGGGTAAACTCGTGACTGATGTTTCGGCCGGCTAGCAGCAGACTGAAAGGCTAGGGGCCGACATGAAACGAAAACGGGGACGGCCAGGCTCAACTCAACGAAAGGTGTGAAATACGAGCGGGGATGTCGGTCCCAATTTGGTGCACACGTGATTGTAGTACAAAATGTAGGTACAGTATATAGGCCTACGTACCTACGTAGATACTCGCATAGCTAAATACGGAATTTTTGCGTGAGGCGGGCGAAGTTTGATGTGATTTGCGCAGGTTTCTCTGGTCACTTCCGGCCTGCGATCAGTTGCAACGGAACGAAAGTGTGCTCAAGGCCAAAGCAATGGTGGCTTTCCATCGCAGCAATTTCAAGGAGCTTTATCGCATTCTCGAGTCATACAATTTCAGCCCGGAATCTCATCCAAAACTACAGAATCTCTGGCTCAAATCCCACTACATCGAAGTATGTACAGTATGTACTACGTACTATGTGCATACACACATACTGCGTGCTAACCTTTCTAACGTACGACACAGAACATGACCTGGGCGCACAACTATGTACTGTACGTACGTGCATGAGAGTACGTAACCAGTGGAGCAAATTGTGATGCGATGGGTTGGGTACATAAACATTCCAACCGTACAACAAGGCGTTCTGTGGAACTAACTTCTCATTCGACCTATATTGTTTGAGGCGGAGAAGATTCGTGGACGTCCGTTAGGTGCGGTGGGGAAGTACAGGGTGCGAAGGAAGTTTCCGCTTCCTCGCACCATCTGGGATGGAGAGGAAACCAGCTACTGTTTCAAGGAAAAATCCAGACACATCCTCAGAGAATGGTAAACACGAACTGTACGTATGTTGGCACTGTGTACCATACTTACAAACAGAATTACCGTATTTTTGGGTGTATATCCCCCTGAGTATATCCCCCCCCCCAGTGTATAACCCCCCATTGGCAAAACATAAATTTTGTCCTATGTATATCCCCCCTGGTGTATAACCCCCCATGTACTGGAAGGTACCTAACCTACCTATGTAAGCTGGTAATAAGCTAGCTATACCTACTCCTACAACATGCTATAACCATGCCATGCCATTACCATGCTACCATGCCTATAAGCTTAGCTGAGCATGTCTTTTACTAGAATAACCCTGTTTTGACCGCGATTATGCCCTAAAACACGTACTTTTGACCTCAAAAACATGCCTCTACACACACCTCTCAAAAACATAAATTTTGTCCCATGTATATCCCCCCCCCCCCAGTGTATATCCCCCCCAGTGTATAACCCCCCATCAGACCTCTCGATTTTTGTATAGCCCCATGGGGCTATACACCCAAAAATACGGTAGTCGAGAAAGTAATGTGCGTGATGCTACTCCAGCAAAAGCAAGCTATGTAATTCAGTTGAAGAACCAGGCGTCATGCCGCGTTCAACCAGACGTCCGTAAATCCGTACGTCCGTCCGTCAACCCGTCGTATACGGTTGACGTGGGGTTGGGTTGACGGACACGTTACGGGTTGACGAACGGACGGACGCACCGACGTACGGATTTACGGACGTCTGATGAACGCGTTATCAGCAACTATGAGCTACGTTCGTAAGTATATGGTGTTAGGTATTCGCACAACCCGTATCCGAGTCCGCGGGAGAAGCGAGAGCTAGCCGAAGGCACCGGTCTCACACCACTCAAGTCAGCAACTGGTTCAAGAATCGACGCCAAAGGGACAGAGCAGCGGAAGCCAAAGAAACGGTACAGACACCCACTCAGTAAACGCCTATAAGCCCAAACCCAATCATGCCAAAGTCAAAATCGTACTATTGCTCAAAGAACCACTGGTAGCCAAAAGCCTTCATGACGTACGTACCCTACGTAAGCCACGACAGCTATCGAGGGAAGGCATAACCGTATTGCCTAGCGAAGTTGAAACAGTATACCATATGTAGGCCTACATGTCTATAAATAGTAGGCCTATGTACATGTTTGACTGTGTCGCAGTGAGCTCAGACGGGGGAGAAATGGGACGGGGGATGCCGATGCAGGGGCAGTGGAGACCAGTGAAGATGAGCTGAGTCTAATTAGAGGCGGAGGGGAAAAAAAGCTGCCATTGACCCCCACTGTCACTGCCCTACGGGTCACTCAACCACCGGACTTTTTTTTACACAGCAAGCCACTGTACATGTACCTATGTATAATTTGGCCGGAGAGAAAAATGGCCATGGTATTCAAGGCGCATTGCATAAATAAAAATAGATTTTATAAATGGTGATCTTTGTCTCGTGCTTCGTGTACTCCCATTTATCAGAATTACATGCAAAATACGCAGGACGACTTGAGTTCTATAGCCAACTTTCTAAATGCCAGACTATAACTACATGTACAGCAAGGTGCATACCCC
>JASAMW010002254.1:0-14091 GCA_030247985.1 Epsilonema sp. ZAB3_2 | reverse complement strand
TGGCCACCATTTTGTCCAGGAAGTGGCCGGGGTGGTGCACTTTGGATTGTCGTGCCACGACTGGCTGCTGGCAATGTGTTCCAGATGGGCTATTGCTAAGTTCTTTGATTTGTATTTGCCTCACACTGGTCAAGCTGATAAGATTTCCTACGAACCCAAGTGAAAATGAGCACTGGCATGGTCACTTTTGTTACGTTTATAATTGGCAGTTTCTGACATGTCCAGTGGCCAGAAGTCATTTCAAAGCGCTGCCGAATTCATTGCATAAACTACAATTATCCAGAGCAGTAAATGCGGTATTGTCTAACACATGTACACGGTACCCAGTTAGAGGCACATGTGCCCTCTCAATAGGCACTACGAAGAAAATGCAGCAAGCCACAGTGAAAACCGCATCCCTCTAGGCCTAATTTGTGAGACTCCCCATCATACAGCGTTTTCACTCAAGGTGCTCTTTGCGAAGCACACCAACCCGTGAACAGCAGACAAACGATAAAACCTCACAAAAGAGAAAGGCAAGATAGCACGATAGCACAGACGTCGGGGGGGCAGTGCTAGATAGCCCCTCTACTCCTCCACTCCCAGGCCGATGGATTGCAGAGTGCCCCCATGGTGCTTATTAATTTCAATTTCTCTATTGTATGCTTTTTCAAACATGGGGGCCAACCAAAAAACAAAAACGCGGAAGTTGCCACAACAGCTCAATCCTGATTCCTAACAGGAATCCGACTCATTTCTACCTCGCCCCCAGGCCTCACATAGCAACTTATTGAAGAAAGCAACGCAACCTACAGTATCCACGGCAATTGCTGCAGACTTCCTCAGCCTGCCACCTGAGACTAATATTTTCAATCAGAATAGTTATTAGCTATCCACACTACAGTAGTGTATTAAGAGATGTGAGGACAAGAGAACAGTAGTGTAGATAGCTTCTACAGCTCATGTTTTTCTCCAGCTTGTGTGAAGGCATACCTTTGTGTCTCCGGGACTGATATGCTTGTTGGGTCCAGTGTCCTCTTCATCCGGGTGTGCAGAGTGTGTGCGAAGGAGATTGACGTTGCCAGGGATGATGAGACTGAAGATCTGCTTGCCCGTCCACAGAGGCTTCGGCTTCAACAGCGCCGGCTGTGGCATCTTTCCGTCCCATGAAGGCAGAAACATCAACAGATCCATCATCAGAGACTGAAGCAAAATAGATCACAGAGCTGCTATTCCAAACCATAGTTCCTGATTCTAACCCAGTACATACATACAAAATATTCCCGCGTACATCCTCCATGCATACGTCTACCATGCATCCATATGTAATGACCACGGGATCAACGACCGTGGAAAAGAGTCGTGTCTAACAAAAAAAATGCGAGCAACCCGTTCGTTGGCGGCAATGTTCCCCACATACTACTACGTGATGAGCCGAATTGGCTTCCCTGCGTACATAGAGCGGTAATGGCATGTACCTTATCAATGAAGGTGTCGCGCTTGGTCATGTATCTGACGGCGGTGAGTGTGTCCTGGACGATGCCCATGACGGGTCGGTTGGCCTGCGGAGTCACGATCTGTCTGGGCACCATCGCCACCTCGGAGATCTCCGCCCGGGTCTCCAGACTCTGCGGCAGATGCAGATTCATCTCATCCCCGTCGAAATCCGCGTTGTACGGCGTCGTCACGCTCAAATTCAGTCGAAACGTGGACCACGGCAACACCTATCACACAAAAGTGAATTCGTCAGCGAAAGCTCAGCACATGTAGGGTACTGTGGGGTAAACCCGGACACATATGTAAGCTTTTCTGAACTTGCCGCTTCAGCAAATGATGAACATTCAGCTTCAGCTCAAAGTGAAGAGTTCAAGGAATCGATTGATAGAATACTTGTCTCAATCGGTAGTATGGTTGCTGAGATATACTAGGTGTCCGGGTTTACCCCCGTGTCCGGGTTTGTTTACCCCACAGTACCCTATACATTACGATATGTATGTATGATGCATGTATGTACATACGTAACTTATAAGTGCAGCTGGACAGATAAATGCATACCTTGACCCTGTGTCCCATCATGGACATTTTGTGGAGGGTGGGTTGTCGATTAAAGACGACGATGTCGTCGTCTCTCATGTGGCGTTCCACTTGGTATCCGGGTTGCAGATGGAGATCGGCGGCGCGCGGGTGATAGCGCAGGTCCACGCGCGCTCCGTTCTCTCGCACTATGTACTTGGCGCCCGGATACTGAGAGTCCCCGCGATTCACCAGCTCCTGCATCCTGCACACACACACACTTTACATTCCACTTCTACCAGCCACAGTGGCATGTCAAACAAGAATAATGTCGCCACTTCTGCGGCTAAAGACCGAACATCATCGGCCCAGAAAATGAATGTGAATGCAATAGCGCATCACTACATCCATCCCAAGTGGGCCACTCCACCAAGCATAGACGGTCCATAACAACTTGCGGGATAGACTGACCCATACTGTACGTACTACGTATTGCTTTATAGCAGATTCGTACATATGCCTTACTTGTCGATGTTGAAGGGCGTGACGATTTCGGGGAAGGTGAGGTTTTGCGCGACGGTACGCGGGACTCCCACTTGGTCGATGGCCAGATTCGGATCGGGCGTGATGACAGTGCGCGCCGAGAAGTCCACGCGTTTCCCCATCAGGTTGCCCCGTATCCGGCCCTCCTTCCCCTTCAGTCGCTGCTTGATCGACTTCAGCGGTCGACCGCCCTTCTGAGACGCCTGCACACAGAAGATACGAACGTGTTTTTTTCATTCTGCGTGCTGCGCATGGTGGCTCAGGCAATGGACGATATGCGGTAACGTGATTGGGTTGGTCGATGGCGACCCCGCGGTATTTAGTAAAAGTTTGGATCGGTGTCTGCGGGGTCGTCGACCTTGTTCAACGATATGGGAGTGGAAAAGGACGAGTGAAAAGAAGAACTGACAACAAATGACGTCGATGACCCCGCAGACACCGATCCAAACTCTCACTAAATACCACGGGGTCGCCATCGACCAACCCAATCGCGTTACCGCATATCGTACATATACTGTACATCCATACACATACATACCTTTGGCAGTCCGGGTATTTCGTTGTCAAAGAGCGTGGCGACGTGGTACTGCAGCAGCTTCGTGTCTTCTGCCAGCACGTGTGCGGCTGCTCCGTTCTGCTCGTTCCGCTTCAACTGCGCATTCGTCTTCACAATATCCGACAGCTTGTGCGTCAAGTCATCCTGAGGAAAGAAATATACATACACCGCATGTACATAGATGTCCGTAGAGGTGTCAAGATTGGCTGGGGCTAAACTGTGTTATGATGCACGCATACGTTTGCAGCGTGGTAGGCCTGATTTTTTTCAGTAAAAAATCGACTGTCAGTCATGCCGGCGCGCTCGAATTTTTCCCACAAACTACCGAATTCTTTACCACACCACGCCGAAACTGTGTGCGTACAGACACTACCACCCTATTATAGAATAGTGCTAAAATCCAAATGAGACCTGATTTCTGGCAGAGCCAAAGGTGATGACGGCGGGCCTAACTTGGAGAGGGGGGACGGGAAGGACCTGCAGGATCATCCAATCCGGCCTTCCGAACTTGGGCGAGCAGCCCATCGTCTCCGCGTCTGCGTCCGAGATGCCCCTGAACACCTCCAGCACTCGCTCCGCAGTCAACGTGAGCTTGCGCTCCTGCGTGTCCTCGTTCACGTTCTTCCGCCACTCCGCTATGATCTCCACGCCCACTTTGCGCAGAGAAGGCTGGTACCTGCCGCATCCACCAGCCCCCTTTAACCGCTGCTCCCCTTCCGTCCGCATCTGCTCGTCGTCTTCATTCAGCTGAGGGGTTAACTCGTCCCCTCCCTCGCACACCGTCTTCGACTTGCACAGTTCGTAGACTAAGAGGAGGCGTTTGCGCGGATTGTTCTTGGTTTTGCCCATGATCTCTCGGATGCGCGGGTGATCCCTGTCCACCAGAAGGCGACTGCAGTAGAAGCAGACGCAGCGCAGAATCTTCACTGTTTTCGTCAGGAATCCGATGTGGAACACGGGCTTCGTCAGCTCCAGGTGGCCGAAATGACCCGGACACTCGCTCAGGTTGCCGGCGCACGTCTGACAGTGACCGCGTCGCTCGATCACGCCCTGTCGAGCGTCCATCAGACCGCCCATCTTCGGCTTTCCGCCTTCGTAGATCTCCGGATACAGGATCTCCGCCACTGACATACGACGCTGAAATGTTTAGGGTACGTTTTGAACGGACTAAGCGGATATTGCAGCCGAAAAATTTAACTGTTACGTACTGCGTACGCATGGCAATAGCGTCCGAGGCCAGAGTGTACGTAAACTGAGTTTAGTCATCTGTCCCCTGACCGGCACCTGGTGGTGTGCCTCTAAGTCTACACTTGTGTTCGAGGAGCGGGTTCGATTCCAGTTCGGTCCTATTCATTCCCCCTCCCCCCTTTTCGGACCCGGCTTGCTATACGGAACGCGGCATGTCACAAATGGAAACAAACAAGCGGTGTACGAAAAATAAGCCTTACAATTTCGTCCGGACTCAAAATTCCAAACTGCACCCGTTTCACTTCCCGTAACGGAGCCGCAGAATCCCAATGAGAGAAGGGAAGCACCGGCATTTTGGATGTGTGCGTCTCTTTATTAGAGATCTGCGTACGTTCAATCAAGCTGTTTCACGAACCGATAACGGTTCAGTGAAATTTCCTCCACAAATGCGTGGACTTTCCACTGGAATTGTGAATACTTCTGCCTTTTGTTTTGATCGCTGCTTCTTTTGACGATGCAGTTCCTTCTTTCTGAGCAGCTTCCACAGTTGACAGTTAGCTAGCTGCTAGCCAATGACTTCGCTTTCGTTTTCTTTCGTTTCCTTCGCCACGTTTCGTCACGAGAGGGACTAATGCATGAATACACCCGCGGACAACATGGACATTTTCTAATTCTAAAACACACAATAAGAAATTACGCAAAGATACGAACGCACGATTGAACATAGAGAAAAAGGAAAACTCGTAAAGATAGAAAGTTTCCTCATCGTGTTTGAACGTATGTAATGTATATTATATTATCGTCTTTTGTTAGTGATGTCGTCAAGAGGCTCTTTCATCTGTGAATTCTGTGAGGAGGTCTTCCCATCGGCGCAGAGTCATTTCAACCACAAGCGAAATTTCATCGTGAGGAGCGGGATAAGGCTCGACAAGAGACTGGCAGCATCCAGTGCCTTGAGGCTTCACATCAAGTCCGCAAGCTCATTGACCATCTGAAGGAGGAGCACGAGAAAGCGGATAAGTTCACAATAGCTGAGAGGGAGTTTTCTTCGCTATCTGGTGAGTTTGTGGTATGAAACATATTGGCTAAGCTCTGACTTTGTGTGCGACTTTGCTCTGACTTTGCGTACGGGTGCATTGTGGAAGCTAGATACGTACATACGTACTGCACACGCTTGCGACTGTTTCAGAATTTTTCGACTGGAAAAACGAAGTTGAGAAGCAGTTACTGGTGAATTTCGCAGACAACTGGAGAAAACAAGAGTGTGGAACGAAATGGCATCGTTACTTGATCTGCAGCCGGAGTCACACTCGGGATCGTGATGGTATCGGGATGGGCAACAAAGAAGAAGACTGCTCCCCGGCCGGAGTTGGCATTCCCAACTGCTCACAAGAGGGCTGAGATCGATTGAGGAACTTCGGAAGAGATCAGTCCACAGTCCACCCCGACTTCGACAAGAAATATGTGGAAAGTTTTATCAGTCGGGTTGGAAATTTGCTGCAGTACAATACAGCTGCAACGATTTCGGAAGAGCGTGTGGATGCGGAGTTGTTGCGATTGCAGAGTGGAAGTACCGGAGACGTGAAAGGTGCAATCGTTACTTATCGACGGCGGCTTGCTGTTGCCCTTTCCGCCGGGGACTTTGAAACTGCCCTGTTCTACCATGTAGGCTACAGTATGCATGAAACGTTTGATGGAGTGCGTGTAACGTGCTTGCCCCTCATGCTTGAATCTTCATTTGCTGATTGTATTAGTTTGAGAAGACATGTAAGTGTAAATAAAGCTACGTGTACGTCGTGAATAATGATCGTGAATATTGAACAAAATGAGTGCCATCAAAGTGAGCGCGAAAAGACTACGTTTGAATTAGTTGGGCGTATAGTACGACACATTTGACTGTATTGCGCACATTAGTAATTACCAAGGGTGTATTCCTGCATTAGTCCCTCTCGTCGTTTCGTCAATCGTCACATCGCGCTACGATCACTGTTGCCAACATTGCTCCGACGTAGGACCGTGTGAAGCGAGTTTGGCACGGTGCCATTATTGTCGCGGTTGCCTCGGACCAGTTGCTAGAATCAATATCGCCTTTTGTTAGGCTGTACTGTCACGTTCATAGACTATCTGTCAAGTTTTTATTCCTCAAACAAGGTAAAAAGCTATAAGTAGCTTCAAATATGACAATAAAGCAAAGTACTGCAGGAACATGACCGCCGACCGGTTAGGTTGGCAACACTTTAGCAGATTTAGACCACGGACGTTGCTGACAAAATTACTAAACTTCACGAAATTTACAAATTATGCCAATGTTCACAAATCGCGTAATTCTTGTTTATCAAGATTATTCCCACATGGAAAATCGAACAAATACAGGGTGTCCCATTTGGATATATCCCGTTTGGGGTTATAACTTGGGAACCACTAGAGTTAAGGCGCTGAAATTTTTATTGCAGATACCCAAGAAAATGCATAACCATGTGTAAAAATTTCGTCCCAAAACTCAAATCTGAACCGAAGATATAGGTAGCCCAAGTTTCGACCAGGAAGCTCACAATTTTTTGAATCGCAAACATAGTGCGCAGACGAATTCTTGTGGAATTTTCATCACAACGCTGGTGAATTATTTTGAAACTGTTGAAAATGGCAACGCGAGATTCCAGAGGAGACAACAATGCAAAGGGCTGATCCTTTCTTCATTCATTGCTAGCCACATGCGCATATCGGTTCACTTCACACCTCGTCTCAGACAAAACTAAACCACCAGTAGCCTGACCTCTATGCTCGCCCTATCGGACTCCTCTCGACTTTTCCTTTTGGAGTTTCTCCAGAAATAAGCTATATTCTAGTAAACTGAAGGCTTCGCCAGAACTGGAAAATAATATTGATGTTTTTGTTTACCGTATTTACCCATAGATAGCCTCCCCCCCCCCCCCCCTATGCATAGCCCCCCGCATAGCCCCCCCCCCTATGCATAGCCCCATATTGGAAAAACATAAAAAATGCCCTTTGCATAGCCCCCCCCCCCCCTATGCATAGCCCCATATGTACTGTACAGTACCTGAACCTACCTACATAAGCTGGTCATAAGCTACCCATAGCCACTCCCACACCAAGCTAAGATGCCTATAAGCCTGCTTGGGGGTGTATTGTACTAGAATAACCGTGTTTTGACCTCAATTATGCCCTAAAACACGTGCTTTTGACCTAAAAAATATGCCTCTGCGCACCTCTCAAAAACATAAAAAATTTCCCATGCATAGCCCCCCCTATGCATAGCCCCATATAGGACCTCTCAATTTTTGCAAAGCCCCATGGGGCTATGCATGGGTAAATACGGTATCGCTTTGATGAAAATCGCACATAAAAATTCGTCTGAACACCAGGCATGCGATTCATAAACTTGTGATTTTCGTGGTCGAAACTTGAGCTACCGATATCTTACGTTCAGATTGGAGTTTTGGGACGAAATTTTTATACAAGGTTATGCATATTCTTGGGTATCTGCAAGAAAAATTTCAGCCCCTTAACTCTATTGGTTCCCAAGTTATAACCCCAAACGACATGATATATCCAAATGGGACACCCTGTACAAATCACACACAAGATCTTCAGCTAGCGAGCATCTACAAAATAATTGACCGTTCGTGCTACAAAAACATAGCAGCCTATACATACACACATCACGGAGGTACATGTATGGAGCTTTAGCTTGATCTAATTTTGGAAAGATCACAGATGACACCCCATAATCTCTTGCTCTCAGGGTTTCTGGTCAGCTGCTGCTTCTTGCATGCCAACACACCCAGAGTGTGTTGATCCAATTTGGAAATGTCCACGCCGTCAATAAGCAACTCATTTCCAGGAACTGTGGAGAGATTTGGGTCTGGCGTAGGTGGCATTGTTATTCCATTCCCATTGCCATTAGGTTTGAATGGTTTACAACCAAAAGTCCAAAGAGATTTTGGGTGCGGTAAGCACAGGAGGACCATTAGAACCAGCACAGAAGATGAATAAAGACAGATCATTCGAATAGCTAAAAATAGAAGATAAGATCAAAAGTTGAACTAACTTAACTGTCAGATTTTGTGAAGCAAGTTTGTTGGCAGTAGTGTCTTGATCTGGTGGTGTGAACTGTTGTGAGTCAGCCAACAACGACGAACGCTACTCAGTGCGAAGGAGACAAAAACGTGATTCACTGATATTGACAAGTTTTTTATCGAAAAGAAAATAAGCTGAACCTCAAGCTTTCAACGAGCGTAAACCTCTTCATTTTTAATCGACACTAGTCATCTATGCTACGTTGTGCAGCCTGATAGGGTGACAGACAGATGGCAAACTGATTATTGCCAGGCTGCATAGTCTAGTCATCTATTGAAAAAAATACGGGAAAAGTGTGGTCACTCAGCCAGCCAGCGATTGGCTTCCGCTTGAAGTAACCGCAAAAACATGTCTTTCGTAAGCCTTGAAGGAGAACTCAGCAACATGAAAGTTGCCATGGCTCCTTTAGTGCTGGTCACGGGGAAGCAGGAAACTTAGGCTTTAGTATGCTGGTCACAGTGACGCTTGCCATTATGGCCCAAGAATTTGAGTTCTGCCTGGCGCTGAGCACTGGAGCGAAATGTACATATGTTTTTAGCAAGCAATGAAAGGATACTAGTACTTGTTCAGTGCAGTAGGTATGCATGCAATTAGAGATAAAACAAGACTGCTTGCCGAAATTGAACGGTAGCATAGTTGGACTTGCGGTTGGAGGATTTAGCAATGAGTAGTCGAGGTACGAGAATTAGAAATTGACAATGCAATGGTAGCATTAGAGTGGATCAATCAGGTTATTTATAGAAAAAGTGGCAAAAGGAAAAGACTGCTTTTGCAGAGAAACAATCAGCCAAAAAGCATCTCAAAATAGCCCATATCTAGAACTTGTCAACAAAATGATTACAGCCGCTGTTGTTGGTAAAGAGCAATAATCTATTATGAAATGGTGAAGGAAACGGAAGGAATAAGCTTTACAAAACAAAATATGCATTAGGGTTAGCCATATATTGATTGGGCGTTGGCTTTGCTCGTCTGTGTATATCACGTAAATGCTGCTAATGCTAAGACAAAAGTTATTGTCCTCGAAATCGAAAGACGTGTGCTGTGCTGTTACGGGGCAACCTTTATCACTGAAGTGCTGAAGTTGAACGATAATAATGTCACTCGGTCGGTACACATGTGGGTGTTATTTAGTAAAGGTTACGGTATCCATGGATGTACAGTACAATTCAAAAGTATGCAAACGCGGCATGCTGCATGCACGCCCGAAAACACTTGAACAACCAACCACGTACTCCTACAGCGCGCGCTCCGCTTCGCTGCGCCCGCCCGCTACCTGCTCCCTTCCAGGAGCGCGCGTTCCGCAGCGGGAGCGCGCAGCGAAGCGGAGCGCGCGCTCTAGGAGTACGTAAACGAACGATAAAATGGCAACGACGAAAACACGCAGGCGCAGGCGCAGGACGCAGCTTTTGGAAAAGGCGCAAGCGACGAAATGGCGCAGGATTTTTCGAACTATAGTCGAACAAGAAATTTCATGAACCATTGAAATTTTTTCTCAGCCAATAAAAGACGTAGAGCACAGCGGTCATGGCGCGTTCACCAGACGTCCGTACGGACGTACGTCCGACGTATCTACATACATGAATCGTGTACTCCTAACTACGTCGGACGATCTAGGAGTACATGGTTCATGTATGTAGATACGTCGGACGTACGTCCGTACGGACGTCTGGTGAACGCGCCATCAAACTTCTACGGCTAACTTTAGCTCGCCGTTCCAATAAAAAAAACCGTTTGTCTCCAGCTGCACTGTGTGGTGAGATCTCGCCAAATTTCTTCAGTACTGAAATCGCCAAATTGGGCGTGGACCATTGGGCAATTCTAAACCTCGCAAATGTCCGAAAAATAAAAATGGCAGAAATAAGCATACGTGATGAAGACGATGAAAATGCGCATCGGGCATACAGGGTCGTTGGGTGTCGTGGTTTGCGTGGTTTAGCGTCTGCCAAATGGTGACACGATTTCAGTGCTGAAGAAAATCGGCGAGATCTCGACACTGAGAGCAGCTGGAGACAAACGGTTTTTTTTATTGGAACGGCGAGCTAAAGTTAGCCGTGGAAGTTTTGACCGCTGTGCTCTACGTCTTTTATTGGCTGAGAAAAAATTTCAATGGTTCATGAAATTTCTTGTTCTACTATACAAAACCTATGTACTCAGAACGTTAGACCCATCAGCAAAAAAAACGGAATTGCATTTTGCTGCAAGAATTGGACACGAAACAATATATATGGCATTGGTAGAGCTTGATTTTCAATTCTCGCAGGAGAGTTCAGCTGCAACTACACATTTTCGTATAGCACCTGTATCGGGAAGAATGGTGTGGTGAGGGTGCCTAGAACCTAGCGGGTGACGGATGGCAAGTGGCGCTGCGTAGCATTGGCACGGCAAGCCGAAGGTTGCGGGTTTGAGCCCAGCTGCCCCAGAGAGTTTTCCTTTCCTTAGGAATTGGGACTTCCATTCACCTCGCGACAAATGGGCTACGTAGTGAACAGAAACGTGGAGACATTGTCCCCTTTTTTGCCCCTTATAATGGGGCCCTTTTTGCCCCTCCTTTAGGTTTCATAAAACCCTTTATAAAGGTTTCATAAAACCCAAAAAATAGGGGAAAATAAAAATCGGGGATTGAAAAACCCGCATTATAAAGGGGCGAAAAAGGGGACAATGTCTCCACGTTTCTGTTCACTACATAGCCCATTCTTCCCAATACAGGTGATATATATTTTTGGTATTGACAAAGCCATTCTATTGGTTTTTATGAAACCATTGCATTTACAAAACCAACGGTTTACTCAGCAATGGTTTTCCCCCCAATTGCCCCAAACCAATGGTTTGCCCCAATATAATGACAACTGCCACTTGCTTGCGCAATTTGTCCGCTGTGGTACTGCGACGAAACAATCGGGTGCCATCTCTACCATATGAAGTAGATGTGACCCACGACGAAAATGTGTAGTTTCACCTGAACTCTCCTGTGAGAAATGAAAAACAAGCGAGACGTGGAATTGGCCTTTGCCATCGACATCTGCCAACAGCATATCTATTGTTTCTTGTCCAACTCTTGCAGCGAAATGCTATTCTAACTGATCTTCTAGCTGATGGGTCGAACGTTATGAGTACTACGATTTTGTACTTCAAAAAATCCTGCGCCGTTTCGTCGCCTGCGCCTTTTCCAAAAGCTGCGTCCTGCGCCTGCGCCTGCGTGTTTTCGTCGTTGCCGATAAAATACGGAAGTGAAGGTAATAACTAATACGCAACCAAAACAACCAACAACCAAAACACCCAAATCGCACCCAACGTGGACATCTTGAAAATAGGATCTGCCTAAATGGCGTATACAAACACAGTGGCGCAACAGACATTGTCGAAGCAACAAATAGGCTGGGTAGCATGATAAATTTGAGCCAGCGTTTGAAATAGGGTAGTGCGGGGTAGTTTGGGGGTGCATGGTGGATGCGGGGTGCATGGTAATATCTACTTTGCACAGGCACATGGACAGACAGGCTAAGGCTGAGGCTGAGGTCTACCCCTCTGAATCCAATACCTAAGCCCTAAGCCTAAGCCTCAACCTGAGCTGAAGTCTGCCCAAGCGCCTGCGCAAGACATATTGCCATTCACCACCCAGCTCTCAGTGCCCAGTAACTTCAAAACCTGGAATTGCATCCATATTTTCCATGCAGATTCATGCTATTTTGTTTGAACGCCTACGACATTGGAAGTTTTCCATTTTTTCAGTCACTCTAGACTTTTGTTGGATGCAAACATTACTGCATGTGTTGGACAAACTGTCCCCACGCTACCCCACAATTTCGGTAAGGGTATATTGATTGATTGATGGCCCGTTCACAACGAACGCTGTCAACGCAGATATCGACGTTCAACGCAGATATCGACGTTCAACGCAGATATCGACGTTCGACGCAGATATCGACGTTCGACGCAGATATCGACGTTCGACGCAGATATCGACGTTCAACGTAGATTAGATTATGGAAATCTACGTAAATCTGTATTTTTCTCCAATAATAACGCCGGCATAGATGATGATGTTGTTTGGTACGTACGTACGTACGTATTTCCATCAAGTTTTCGTCGATGTTTGCCACTTTTTTCTGCGATCGCTAATCTGCGTCGAACGTCGATATCTCCGTCGAACGTCGATATCTGCGTTGAACGTCGATATCTGCGTCGAACGTCGATATCTGCGTCGAACGTCGATATCTGCGTTGAACGTCGATATCTGCGTCGAACGTCGATATCTGCGTTGAACGTCGATATCTGCGTTCGTTGTGAACGGGCCATGATCATGGTTCTTTCACACGCGCAACTAGTGTCGTGTGTCATTTAGGCGGAGCTATTTTTTAGGAAGTCAACGTTGGCTGTTTTGGTTGTTGGTTGTTTTGGTTGCGTATTAGTTAATACCGAAGTGAACAGGAGAACAGGAAGCAGGAAGCCAAGAAGGAGTCGTGGTAACCATACCATTTCTGCCATCGAGATAGCGAGGAAACAGCCGACACTTGTCGAGTCTATTTGTAAGCGTGGGTAGATACTTGTTTTTGAGCTAGGTTTTTTTGCAGTTAGTAAGTACGTAATGTGTAATGTCGACTGCGTAGTGTATTTGCCAGAGAAAATAGTGTGGATTATGTTTAGTACTTATCGCGTGGTGGCATCATCATGGCTCAAGTATTTGATCCAGCAGTAGAGGACGAGCTTTCGAAAGCTCGCGATTGTCTCAGAGATATCGATGACTCACTGAAGAACCTTACTGGCAGAGCTCCCCTGGAATCCAGGTAGCGCTAGTATAGGTATACATATGCGTTGTATAATGATGAGATCACAGATGGGTCGGCTGTGCTGAAAGCAGAGGGGGTGTAGGTGTATGCTTTTGTAGTGTTTCAGGTAGGTGGTTGTGTTGTTGCAGATTTGGTGCAAGGGGAGGCAGAGGAGGTGGTAGGTTTGGAGGACCCAGACTGTTTCAGGGAGCCGTCAGGTAAGGATATAGGACTTTTGTTGTTCCGCTTCCGCATTCACGAACAGTTTCGAACGGCACTTTCTAACCCTGCACAAACATTCTCTTCATGGTCGGTTTAGTTTTTCGATGTTGCGGTAGGCTCGCGTGGTTATGTCCATGTGTAAGCTTTGCCGTTTTGCGCGAAAGAGAGCCTTGCGCGACCATGGATATCTATCCGTATTCTCTCATTGGAGCGACTATGTATGTACTGCCAAACAGCGGGAAATTCCTAGCTCCGAGGTTTCTCAAGGAAGCTCCGACCAAAAAGCAACTGAGTTAAACTCAAGGACATGAATAAGACTTCATCGATCACCACGCCTCTAGCGGTTTAAAAACGAAACACTTTTCTTATTTTCGCTGCGCAAATTTTCCCGTTTTTTTCGCACGCAACAAGAGTTATCAACACAGAATTTTGCAGAATAACTTCTACTTTCATGCCTCCTTCCATCAAGCCCAACATTAGTTACTCAGCTTATTTGTTCCATCGCAAACACCCAATGTCGTTGCCGCACTTGTTGAAACAGCCTTTTTCTTGAAAACCAGACCTGCCAGAATTTGAATTTCCTGTTTGTTCTTTTCCATGTATTCCTATACTCATCCAAGGCGTGCGTGCTCTAGGCGTTCATGCAGCGTTTCTGTCGCTTCGTCGCATTTTTCGTCGCTTTGGTGCATTTTTTTTATGATCGATGAAGTCTTATTCCTCACGTCC
>JASAMW010002253.1:0-19098 GCA_030247985.1 Epsilonema sp. ZAB3_2 | reverse complement strand
GAGTTCGCTCCGAGATCGCTCCGAATTCGCAGCGAATTCGGAGCCTAATTCGGCTGTTCACACGTAATCATTTTCCCTCCGTACAAACTCGGCGAGTTTTTTCGGTCGTTCACACGTAATATTTTTTGCAGCAATAAAACACGGCGCGCTTCGTTCCACACACGGAGAAAGAGAAAGCATGCAACTTGCCCGCGCCGCGCGCTGTCCGCTGCTGATAGCCAACACGCCACACACAAATGAAACAACAAGCGCAGCGCTCCCTCTCTCTGTCTTCGGGAACGGGGAAAGGAGAGAGAAGAGAGCGGACAGCGCAGCGCAATGATAATGATATACTGTGTTTGTTGCGTTCGCCTGCTGCTTGCTGTTCCTTGAACAAAGGAGAGACCTGCGATGACTTCTCTCCTCATATTATGCTGGCGTACATTGCACTGCAGGTTCTGTGCGGTCTATAATGATTATGCCATACGCGCCGCGTCGTAAATTACTGCACGATTTCCAACTTTTTCGCTCCGAGATTCCTCCGAGAAGGCTCCGAGATGGCTTCGAGAAGGCTCCGAATTCGGAGGAAACTCGGTGGTTCACACGTCTCCGAGTTTGAAACTTGGCAGTTCACACGGATGTTTTGGAAACGGAGCGAGTTCGGAGCAAACTCGGAGGATTTACATGTTGAACAGCAAAGTCTCAGGGCTCCGAGTTTAGCGGTATCAGTTCATGTCTGTGGCGGGCCATTGTGCGCTCTGCTGTCCGTGGTTGGACTTCTCCGAGGTTTTCTCGCAACTCCTAATTGAAGAACGGTAGTGATGACCCGAATTACCCCATTCGGCCCAAATTACTCCCCTGCCGGCCCAAATTACCTCAGTCAAATACCCCGAAATATCCCAAACTACCCCCAAATTTGGGGTCATACCCAAATACCCCAAGCACACCCCAATCCCACATACCCAAGCATACCGCAAACCCAAATACCCTAAATACCCCAAATTTCCCCCCGAATTACCCCCAAACTCCCCTTAAATCACCAACCTCCGCTTCCTCCTCTTCCGCCTCCTCTCTTTTCTTCGCCTCTTCCTGCTCCTTGATCTCCTTCTCCTCTTCCTCCTTCTTCCTCTCCTCTTCTTGAGCCGCCGCTTCTTTATCCCTCCGCTTTTCCTCCGCATCCTTCGCCGCCGCGATGGCCGAGGCGGTAAGAGGCGCGGCGGCTCCCGCCTTCGGGGTTCCAATCTCGGCCGGCGCAGCATTCGCAACAGGCGTGGAAGCGTTTTCTGCCGCATTCGCAGCAGTTTGCGACTGTAGTTCTTTTCGTTTTTCAAACACAAAGGGCGGTGTCTGCGTCTGCTGGTAGATGGGTGCAGAAGTGAGTATTGCAGCGGCCTGACTTTCAGTACTGATAGCGGTAGACAGTACGGAAGGAATGACAACAGAAGGAGATAGGCATACCCTATGTTTTCGAAGTTGTAAGATTGCTCGTTTATCGAAATCTTCTCGAACTTCTAGAAGCTTCTTCTCCTCTTCCGCAGGCAATGCAGGCTTGTCCTGCACCTCCTTTATCGTCGGTACGAGGAGGGTGACAATTTTTCCAGGAGCGCGCCATGGACTTTTTCTTTGACTCGGCGCAGGCATAGGAATACCGGTAGGCTCTGCGCCCACCCTACTGCTGTGCTGAAGCGTTTGGCTCTCGCTCAATCGGCGCGAGCTCGCACCGGAAGAAAGAGGAGCGGGTTCTGGATCGTCGAGTTTGTCCAGCAAATCCTCACTGCCCCGTCTGGGCCTACTACCTACAGAACCAGCTGCAGATGATGATTCGATTGGTGTCACGTTTGCAGCGCCCGATACAGCGTTCGAACTAACCGCGTCTTTTTTGGCGGAGGAATTTTTTCTGCCGCGGTTTTTCGCAGTTTCTTCTGCCTGCTGTTGCTGCTCGGCGGTTATTAGGCTGGATCTTCGACTTGAATTACTACTGCTGGGAGCGTTTGAAGACATGATTTCAATAGAATTCCGGCTTAGGCTAGTTTTTCTTTGTAAATGAATGAAAATCTGGAAGATGGCAGCTAAAAAAAGTTGAGGAGGCAAGGCGGGACAGGACGCAGAAATTTGTTCGATTCCTTCGATTCTGAATTTTCCGAAATTCTGTTTCTTTCTTATTTTTTTGTTTCTCAAATTTTGTTTCAGTTTCGTCATTTATTCAACCAAGAGCAAATTTTATGCAAAAATGTACAAGAAATGCATCCCATGCAAGATTTTGTGACACTAAACTTTCCGATCAATAATAATGTAATAACTAATAGCCACGACAGATATCAGCGAAAAAATTTACTTCCGATTCCTACATAGCCACAGAAAAATAAGCCACTCACATCATACAGACACATTTGAGATCAGTAAGTCTGAAAGCATGACAGCGTTTAGTATCCGTCTCCCTATCCACTACTTGTGCGAAGATGCGGTGGGCATATTGTCCCGATCTCGAAGTGACCTGCGGTTTTGTAATGTAGCGTAAGTTTAGTGGATCGGTGCTTGCAGGGTCGTTGACGTCGTTTCTTTTCTTGTTTTCTTTCACCTCGCTAGCTTTATTTCCGCTACCAGATGAGATAACTGAACTGAACAACCACAACATCCTACGACCATGTCAGCCCCGATCAAGAACAACTAACGACTTATGCCGCGTTCACCATACAGACGTCCGTAAATCCGTACGTCCGTCCGTTCGTCAACCGATAACGTGTCCGTCCGTCCGTCAACCCAACTCCACGTCAACCGTATACGGGTTGACGGACGGAGCTACGGACGTCTGGCGAAAGCGGCATAAAAGTCACCTCGCGACCCCCAAGAATCTTAGTGCAAGTAGCGAATAGCCTCTATCCCCTTGCTTCTGTTGTTTTCTTTCCTTCAAATTTCAACTTGCATCAACGGTTGACTGTCCTGCGTTTTCTCTTTCCCAGAGGTGACCCCACCCTGAAGCTGAAGCTGTTGTTGCGGAGAGAGCGGAGCAAAGTCGGACAGGAGCATCAACGGCGTCTGGTCGCCAGATTGTTTTTTCTGCTGGTCTGCCGCGAGTTCGTCTGGGGTGTCGTCTTGGGTTGAAGTTATGTCTATAGAAAGCCAATAGTGTCAACGTCAAGAACGGACAAGAACGGCTATGCATTTTTTGAGACCGAGTGGGTGGAAGTTTTCAGACTGAAGGCACATCGTCACCGTCGGTGATTTTTGCCACAAAAGGCGAAATTGTGTGACTGAACTCATACAGAAGGTGTGTAGTCAAATGGTGAAGGCGCTCGCCTGGAGCACGAGAGGTCCACGGTTCGATTCCCTGGCTCATCTGGCAAATTTTCCTCCTCTACTATATATGGTATCGTATGTCCAGCTCACCTGGCGATGATGGAGCGCTATTTTTGGGTGGCGACACGACTGGCGACTTGGCCTTCTCCCTCGCCTCCGCTACCTCGTTCTTCACCTGCACCTTCGCGGCTCCTGTAGAAACAAAAGTCAAAACAACTTGATTACAGTACTCTGGTATTGTCAACTACTACGAACGTCTTTCAGTTATCGGGGAACTCTATTTCAACTTCCCGTTGACTGAAACGCTCTTTCCCGTTTGACAGAAAAATACTAGTCAATTTGATTTTACGCACTAAAAAATATAGCTCAAATAGTGTGCACAAGTATTTTTAACCCCCTTCCCTCCTGAAACTAATGCGCCATCTGTAATACCTGGAGGTGGCTGACTCGCTTTTGGTGGGGGAACAGAGACAGCTTTCGCAGCTCGATCGGCGTCGTTCACAAGTCCCATGGCCCCTGGGCCCACCGCAGAAAGGGGTTTGCTGGGGACAGCGAAGTAGTAGGCGTCTACGCATTGCGACATGGCATAGTCCTTTACCCTAAATTACACGCCGCCGCAATGTGAATTTGAATTAGTAGTAATAAATTTGTCAATGTGTATGAGCTACTACATGTAAAGGGTTTTGACGAGGATTCGAAATCCGGATGGCTGACGCGGCAACAATCTTACCTAACCACTAGACCACCCGCGTGGATGATGGTATGGTTGTGCCTCAAAACGTAGCTTTATGCTTTGTGTAAAGTATGCAAATGCACATACGTACAGTACGTACTTGGCAGCTTCCTTCATGAGCGCGACCCAGCAGAAGATGAACTGGTTGGCGTTGCAGATGATCTGCGGTTTCTGCTGTCGAAGTGCGCGAAAGCGGGACTTGAGGTTGCCGTACTGCTTCGTTTGCTCCAACTGCCTACAAAATTACCCAGACTTCCTTTCTGTACAGTAATGTTCGATGTACGTACAATAAGTACCTTCCATTTATTTACATCACGTAATTCAAAGTATCAGAAATAAATATTGTCGTCAATTTAACCATTCATACATCACACGATTCAAGTAGCACAATAAATAATGTCAATTATTACCAAAAATTACCATACGGAAACAAAACTCATTACTCGAATTACCCATACCAAGAATATGCATACCCGAATTCATTTACCTCAAGGCGGAATCCAGGAGAATGTATGCGCCGCTCCTACCCACTCCGTCGGTGCACAAGATGATGGGTCGACGATTCTTAGCGGCTTCTTTCCACTTGCCGAACATCGGAGGCCACCACCACTTCTTCTGGGTCGGAGAGCCCTCGTGGCGGACCTTCTCCACATGAGCGCGAAACGCGAGCATGCTGGACACGCCTCTAGAGGGGATGCGCTGCAAAGGAAAAAGGATCGTCTATATAAAAGGAATTTCATCCCATTTGTTTCACCAGTGGCCCGTTACAGCTTCGCAGTAAAAGCCTTTTGCAGATCTGGCAACCCTTTTCAAAATCTGGCAACCCTTTTGCAGATCTGGCAACCCTGTTGTAGATCGTGATGTGTCAACATATTATGCATCTGGCAACTATTTTGGGCAGTTGGCAAAAAGTAGTATATCTGGCAACCCTATCGCAGAGTTGGCAACCCTATGGCAGACCTGGCAACCCTTTTCCCACATAGATCTGACAACCCTTTTGCAGGTCTGGCAACCCTTTTGCGCATTTAGCAACCTGGCAACCCTATTGCAGATCTGGCAACCCTTTTGCGGATTTAGCAATCTGGCAACCCTTTGCAGATCTGGCAACCCATTAGCGCATCTCGCGTTTTAGTCTCGTGTGCACTTTCGGGCATGACCATTTGCAAACGCTGGCTTGAAAACCTGCATCGTTTGGTTTCTGCAGTATTTAGTACTAAAATACCGATTATCGATTGATTATTGGTGATCGGCTGATCAGATCAAAAATCGCAGGTCTTTCTGGCGTTGTTGGAGCCATAAGCGCTTGAAAGAACCCAGGATGGATCATGTAGCTGCAAAATTGAGTGAGTTATGAGTGAATCTGCGCGCTTTTAGTACTAAAATATCGATTATCGATCGATTATTGGTGATCGGCTGATCAGATCAAAAATCGCAGGTCTTTCTGGCGTTGTCGGAGCCATAAGCGCTTGAAAGAGCCCTGGATGGATCATGTAGCTGCAAAATTGAGTGAGTTATGAGTGAATCTGCGCGCTTTTAGTACTAAAATATTGATTATCGATCGATTATTGGCGATCGGCTGATCAGATCAAAAATCGAAGGCCTTCCTGGCGCCCTTGGGCTTATAAGCTTTCGAATGAGCCATTGGTGAACGCTGTAGCTGCAAAACTGAGCGAGTTTATCGCATCACACACAGACAGACACACACACATCAGCCCTATTTGTTAGTAGATTTGTTAGTTTTCTTTCTGTTTTCTGGATAAAGATATAAAAGCTGTTTGTAGACTAACGGCAAAGAGCTTTGATTGCAACTGGTACTTCAATCAGGATACTGTAGAACTGGCAAATATTTCCGATCATACAGTTTGTCCGTAGCTTCCAAAAAAATCTATTTTTGCCTTACATTTTCGTCCCAGTAATTGTAGCAGAGGAGGTTGATCCTTCGAATTTCGTGCTTGTTGAATCGGGTTATTTCTAGCCAAGTCTCACACCAGTCATCCGTCTCCCGAAAGCCAGCGTTCATCACCCTTTAAAATCAGGACAAACCCGGTTTACAACATTAGTTTTACAAAGGAATAATTAATTACCGCTATTATTCGAATCACTTAACCCTGTACGCTCTTACATGATGGGGCCGAATCTGTGCAGTTCTCCGGGGCTGAGCGGAAAGAAAAACGGGAAGGCGGATTGGCCGACGCTCTGCGCGTCTCTCACATTGGCGAAGGAAACGATGAGGGAAGAGTGAGAGTGCCACACCATTCTCCAGAAATTCTATACAACAATTTATTTATTGTTTTATTTATTTATTTATCTGCTTTTATTTATTTAAATTATTTATTTATTTATTTATTATTTATTTATTTATTTATTTATTTATTTATTTATTTATTTATTTATTTATTTATTTATTTATTTATTTAGGGTAACATGGGGGAAAGTGGACAACCGGGGAATTTGGACCACCCAACTTCAAACTGCTATAATCCACTTTGAACAAGACAAAACCCCAACAACTATGGTACCATTCTGATCCCTGAATTGAATTCTCCTCTTTCCTTTGAGGTACTAACTTCACTATTTGCTGAAACATCAACTCCACTGGTTGACATTTTTCTGCAGGAGGTCGAAAATGGTCAAACTTTGGACAGTGCATAAATAGGCCTATTTATTTATTTATTTATTTATTTATTTATTTATTTATTTATCTATTTATTTATTTATTTATTTATTTATTTATTTCTTTCTTTATTTATTTACTTATTATTTATTTATTTAGATATATTCGAAACTTACGACGATGGAGTGAACGTTCGGCACTTGTCCCAAGATGTAGGAGCATCTGTATCCTTCGATGATGCTAAAAAAATCTTTGAAATACGTACCCTGTCTGCTTTCGTAGCTATCTAAGACTTCAATCAACATAGCAATACCATTGCTTCGATATTTTCGCACCCACATTATTTTGTTCGAAAATAAGCGTGTTCGAATATTTACAGTATCAGCAGTCACCGAGTTAACCTGGCGTGAAAATAGTCGTCTGGCAGTTCGTCGTCGATCACGAAACGCTGTCGGTCGAGCAGGACGATTTCCGAGACGTTGTTCAGATTGGTGGCGCCTCGACTGTGCTCCAGGAAGGCCGTGATCTCGCTGGTCTGCGGCGATTTAAGAGCGCCCGTCTTCAAGCGCTCCAGTTCCTTGGTGGATTCGTCCAGCATCTGGTCGTAGAAGTGCAGCAGACCTGATAGATAATGAAATAAAAAAGAAGTTTACAGTTGTGTAGGATTATTTTTACAGGGGGGTAGGTAGCCGACAAAAACCTGAGGGGCAAAATGCCAAATTCACCTCCTTTGCCTGCCACCTTCCGGCACCTCTTTATATCTACTCGCTAAATAAACTTGGCAAATTTTTGCCAAAATTTGGCAAAAATTTTGCCAAACTTGTTGGCACATTTTCGGCTGTTACTGCTGTTGGCAAAATTTTGCACAGTGTTGGCAATTTCAACTTGCCAAGTAATGTAGGCGTTCTTTGTGCCAACTTTTTGGCAACATGGAGTGTGCAAAATATTGGCAATAATGATTGCCAAAAAGTTTGCTATATTCTGCCAATCGTTGGCATATAATTTTATTCATGTACAACAATGGTATCCAGAAATGATACAAACAGTAAAAGCAAGCTACACATGCACTACAGAACATATGGGTGATGATCTCAGTAATAGCTGTAGGTATCACCTACATTATAGCTTAGCACAAAAAAGCATTTGCATCAAAATACAACTGGAGACTACCCTGTATAATACGCGCACACACATGCCTACAGGTAAATGTACTGTAGTTGGCACCTACATACATATGCTATCCATCCCTGACTCAATATGTCTATCAGAAAGATCTTGTTTTACATGACGCGTCCGCGATATTCCATGGGTATTTCTTCTTGCATTTTGTATCCATATTTGAAGTTCCCTTCCATAACTGTCTTCATGGCTTTCATATTGGCTCTCCAGACAGAGGATATGCCGTCTACCCAAAGTTTTTCAAAGTGTCATTGAGAATGGCCGCGTTTCTGAATGAATAGATTTTCTTTTCTCAAACGACTTGCTTCTTCTGACTGTTCTTTCACCGATATTGAGTGCTTTTCCTGGACGAATTGGCTTGGAATAACCAAATGGTGGACATGCAACCTTCAAGGAGAACTGGAAAAGTGATGAGAAATGTGGTGATGAGACTTGACAGGCTTTACAAATGCATGCAGGCTTCACAAACAAATAGAAGGATACAGCACAGCTCCCGTCTATTTTCTGAGTTGGCGGGATAAATTTCAAAAAAATTTGCCAACTGATGGCAATTTTTCTCACTTGCCAACCTAGCATGCCATAATTGTGCAAAAAATTGCCAACAAGATCGCAACCAATCTCATTGCCACACGAGTTGGCAAAGCAAATTTGCCAAGTGAATTTAGCGAGTACCATTCAGTAATTTTGCGCCTCTGGCAGCTGAATTTTGGGGCGGAAATGCGGCTCAAGTTATCACGTACCTACGTACCCCCCAGTGATTATCCAATGATGTTGTTTGCCTGACTTTGAGCAGATTCCTTTTTTTACTTCTTACATACTACGTATGTAGGTACCAATACGAAAAATGATTACGACGGCAAGATTTACCCCGGGTTACCCAACAAGTTTTAAATCTCTCCGATATTGGCTGGACCGTTGGGACAGCAGTCCGACCGCTGTGGTCGGACCGGATTAGAATGGAAGCGCCTGCGGAAAAAAGAGAAAATCTGCAGCCAGACCGTGTTCGGACCGTGGTCTCAGCGGTCTCCAGCCCATATCGGAAAGAGTTAAAGCCAAAACTGACTTAATACCAGCAATTGCCAACTCGACTTTCTTGGCCAGCATCTTCATCTCGAAGTCGCTCAGCTTTTTCTCTGCCGCCGGCTGCGCTGTATTTTTCGTCGTGGTAGTTGCCGCATTTTCCCCCGCTCCCTTTTTCTTCCCCGTCTCCGTTTCCTTCGATTTGGTGGATTCCTTGGACTTCTTAGACTTGTCTTTCGCGCTTGCCATGCTGCTTGTTAGTATTGAATGGGATGGATGAAAGAGCTGGGGGAAAAAACACCGACGAAAAAAGAGTGCCCACCACCAGAGAGAGATCCCGCGAAAAGCAACCGCTCACGAAGCAACCCGAAAGAAAAATGGCTAAAATCTTTATTTTGCATTATTGTAAGTATCTATTCGATAAAATGTGTCATGGATCAGGCAAATTCAATTCAAACAGAGAATTTAAAAAAATACTGCGGATACAAAACAAAACATTTGAAAAATCTCAGAAATGTAAATATAATAATATAGACAAAGTTATCGAGAAGAAAAATTCCTGGGTATGCAAGCGATACAGATACAGAATATGTCACCACATTGAGCTCCACAATGACACACAAAAAACAAGAATAAATATAATCAAACGCGATCAAGATCAATCACGTTCAAAAAACAGCAACATTCAATTTTCATCAATATGGCAGACATAAGATATTTTTTACCGTACTCATGGGCATGTACCAGCACCAAAGAAGACAATCTGGTTGAAACTGCATTATTTTATGGTACTGTGGGGAAATCTCAGACCGACGGACAACGCAGTTTTTCTACCATGAGACCAAAACAAATCAGCTAAACTGCAGAAGAACAAACAATATCCAATCAAACAGCAGGGTACTGTGGGGTAAACCCGGCCATGGGATACATGTGCTAAAAGACTGCCTTTTTATTGTAAAACGCCACTCTTGCGTGTTTCCTCCAACAAAACACAGTTTACCCCACATTACCCTATATGCGTTTCAAAATCATCAAGTTGAGAAGAATGAAAGTGCGTCCGTCCGAATGTTTCTGCTGTCCCACTTTGCCCCGCACTACTCAGCTTTATAAAATAAAGGGTACAAAGGGGTAAACCCGGCAATGGGAAAATCCGGCCACCAAGGTTCAGGACTGCATATCTCAGCAACCAGTAGTAGACCGGCCGATTGAGACAAGTATATTGATATCAATCGATCCCTTGAACTGTCCCTTTCAAATGAGCTATTTGATTGATCATTTGCCAAAACAGCAAGTTCAAGGGAGCTTTAAGGGCCGGGTTTACCCCACGGTATCCTACAATCTTTCTAATCCGGCCTACTTAGGTATTGCCACTCCTCCAATAGGGAGTCCCGAATCTCTGCTCTCTATTGTGCGCCAACAGCGACGCCGAAGTGCCTCGCATGAATTGCCTGGGCAAGCTGGCAACCGACAAGCCGGGATGAATATAACCGGAGCTGTGCTGCTGATGCAAAAACTGGGATCGGCTGAAAAACGGAGGCGGCGACGCCAGTTGCTGATTATTTTTCCCGCCGCTAGGCGTCGCCCTAATCGAATCGTGGTGAAGCTGTCCTGCTTGCTGCCTGAGAAGAAGCGTGGGCGACAGTGGCCTACTATTTTGCGAGTCGTTAATGTCGCCGCCGCGATGTGAACCCGTCCTAGTAGTTGTAGTTGCAGTAGTTATCGTTGTCGTAGTTTGCAGCTGCTCATTGTTCGTCGCGCCCTGAGTTGAAGTTGGAGTCGTGGTCGTTGTGCTTGTAGGAGTAGTGGTAGGAGCGGCAGGCGATTCCCCCTGCTGCTGTTGCTTTCCCCTTTGACTCCCACCGCCACCACCCAAGAATCCTTGCTGCAGTTGCACCTGTCTGTCCAAGAAGTACTTGAACAGCCGGGAATGCCGAAGCGTAGGTGGAGCCGCCCCGCGGTTAGTCCCTTGCGGCGTCGCGACCTGGTCCGCACAGGATTCGATCCGCTCTCCCTCCGGAATCCGACTGAGCCACCGGCTCACCTTCTCCTTGCTCACTCCCCGGCCCCTCGGCGGCCGTTTCTGCTGACCGGGCGAGTCCTCGATCCCGCTGTCGCGTTCCGTGGACTCTTTGGAAACGTCGGAGGTCGGCGGACTTTCTCCCGGGCTTTTGCGGTTCAATTCTTCCTCTTCTTCCTCCTCTATTTCCTGCTCCTCTTCCTCGCTCTCTTCCTCATTTTCTTCACTCTCCTCTTCACTTTCTTCCTCCTCTACCTCCTCTTCAATATCCTCTGGAATGCTAATCGTCGTGCACACGCTGCCTTCCTCCGGAATCGCGGGGATGCGCGGCAAGAACCGGCGGGCTCGCAGACGCGTCTTCGCCAAATCGATCATCCGCCTCACTTCGTAGATGAATTCTTCCGCGGAAGGGGGCGGGTGGGCCATCAGTTCCGGTTCGAAGAATTCCGGGCTGAAGTAGAGCTTCTTCTTCACGTGCCCTGCGCTGGGATAGGGCGGAGGCGGCGGCAGTGTTAACTCGGAGGTGGATGCGCCATCCTGCCCTCTGAGCATGGAGGAATCTGGCGGGAATTGCAGGGTTGCTAGATGGGCAGGGTCTGCCAGCATGGGACTACCGCTGCGGCTGAGTGAGGGGTAGACCTCGGCCACGGCTGCCGCGTGCTGTGCTGCGGCTGCTGCGGCGAATTGCGCCATGGGAATCATCACGGGTTCGCTGAAAGGCTCGATGTGATAGACGCAACCGTTCTGGAAAGAAAGGACCGAAATTATACAGCATACTATACATAGGTAGAGCTGTGACGGAGCGAAGAAAATGAGAATACGTACAATCATATTTTGACTCTATCAAGCGGCGTGAAACAATAAAGAAATAAATAAATAAATAAATAAATAAATAAATAAATAAATAAATAAATAAATAAATAAATAAATAAATAAATAGATAAATAAATAAATAAATAAATAAATTGGGTACTGTGGGGTAAACCCGGACACGGGGTAAACCCGGACACCTAAGCTGTTCTGAAACTTGCCGCTTCAGCAAATGATGAACATGGTAGCTCATTTGAAAGAGGAGAGTTCAAGGAATCGATTGGTAGAATACTTTGTCTCAGTCGATCTTATGGTTGCTGAGATACATATATACAAGGTGTCTGGGTTTATCCCCGTGTCCGTGTTTTCCCCACAGTACCCTAAATAAATAAATAAATAAATAAATAAATAAATAAATAAATAAATAAATAAATAAATAAATAAATAAATAAATAGCCTAAATAAATAAATAAATAAATACATATATATTGGCCTATATAATTAAATAAATAGGCTAAATCGATAAAATACCTGCTGCTGAAAGCTCTGTTGCTGGATAAAATGTAGTTGAATCTTGCGAATGAGGCGATCCTTCTGGTGCTTCCAGCAAACCACCCAGAATATGGCCACACCCACCAGAGTGAGTGCCAACAAGGCGCCGCAAATGATGCCCACTACCAGTCCGGTCTCCTTTTCGCTTCCGCCGTTGGATGGGTCCGAATTGGAGCGGGACGGAAACACCGTTTCCGGATGATGATCACCTGCTGTACCGCCGCCCCGACGAAGGTAAGGCTTATGAACTAACGCCGTTTCCATCACTGGAATAACATGACTATGGGGGTATTTGCCTGGATGCCAGAGACTCTGTGTGACATGTCTGCATATCTACATTACAGTAATTTTGCGCCTCTGGCAGCTGAATTTTGGGGCGCAAAAAATACAGGAGCGCAAATGCGCTTCAAGTTATGTACCACGCACCTACCGTACCAACCCCCCCCCCCCCCCCCCCCCCCCGCAGGATCTGGTAGGAAAGTTTGTATGGGGAGAATAATTTCAAATTTTCAACAATTGAACGCACCTACCTACCCTAGTTTGTAAAATTGCATCCTCTTTCGATCAAACCCCATGTTTCTGAGCCGGATTTGCCTAGGCATGTGAAGCAGGGAACGAATTAGAATGCGCGAAATAGGTCAACCTGTTGCGAAATCCCCTGGCTCTTAGTAGCTTGCTTTTGTGTATTGGGTTTATTGGGATATGATACGGCCATCCTGAGGTAGGGCTTGCGTGGGGAGCCTAGCGTAGGGTCTGGGGTTCGATTCCATGTTGGTCCACACCCGTACACTTTCGTCATTCTATACTTTGCAAAATCATTCGTTCATTCATTATGCGGTCCCTCAAAATTTCATGATAGTACGAGCGAGAGTACGAAAGTACCGTAGGTACTATACAGTACATACGTGTTTATGGAATGCACGTACGCAGGAAAAGTTTGTGTAATGTTCTCCGAATTTCTTCCAGTAGAATCACTCACTCATCTCACTCACTCAACACCCCGTTGAGTACCTTAAGAGACATCGAGAAGTCTATCTGAGCGAGGCAAGCGCAAAGCAGGGGGCGTCAAAAAGTGTGATGAAAAATAGATAACTGTGTCTGCGGCGCGTAGAAAAAGCGTGAACTCGTGTCCATATCTTTTCGTTTGGAGACAGACGAAGTTACAACCAAGAATTCATACTCGCATCATTCTACCCTCAACTCAGGGATGCATCCACATCCAGACCTAGAATTTCTGGGGCAAAATATGGTGGGCTTTAAAAGGACAGAGGCGGTTTGCGCCCCTAAAAACTACGCATGTATGGATAGATACACCACTGACACTGGTGCGCTTCAGACGTGAACTCCGAATTCGAAGCCCTGACTACGCTTCAACATGTAAAATCTCCCAGTTCGCCCCGAATTCGCTCCGTTTTTCCAACCGTACGTGTGAACAACCGAGTTTGTAAGTGGAAGACGTGTGAGTAATTGACGTTCGTTTCGGTCCAAAACGAGGTATTTCCAAACTCGGAGCGAACTCGGAGCACGTCTGAAGCGCACCACTGCGTAGTGTGGATCGTTGGATAAAAAAAAATTTTATGCATTCTTGATCAGGACCGTACTGTCGTTTCCGACGACGCGAAAGGCGACGCAGAGATCCTTCTCCATCTTCTCCTGCTGAATGCGACATCGCAAGGGAATCTGCAGCAGTTTGCCCGCCAGGAATCGACCGTCATCTTCGTTGCCCAACCACTGCAAAATACACACAGAAAAAGCAATATTGAATTGTGCTCTCTCTGCTCTCTAAAATTGCTTTAGTCGTAATAATGGATAAGGTCGCAAATAAATTTTGCAAACACGTAGTAGCGCTTTTTGTAAATAAAAATAAATACTGCCTGCCCTCGATTTCGTCCCTTCCTACGAGTTTCCAGAAAGTAAGAACAGGCGGGGAGGCGGTATTTATTACTTAGCTTCATAGCTAAAAAATTTGCATAAAAAATAAACAAAACAAAACAACAAAAAAGCGCTACTACGTGTTTGCAAAATTTATTTGCGACCTTATCCAATAGAGGCGCCGAACGAAACGGTTGCGTCGCTTGTCTTCACCAACAATAGGTGCGCTACACTACACACGCGGTGAGCAAACGCACGGTGTGTTAGTAGATCAATCTCAACTTGCTCCCACGCGTGAAATTTTTCTCACATGTTCACTCGTGGGGAGTTGCAAACTACCGGTGAGCTATGTTTCATCACATACACTTTTTCGGGAATACCCCCGGGAGTTTTCTCGCCAACGTGTGTAGCGCCCTAATGTCTCATTGCCATAAACGCAAGCAACCCCCTTTCGAATGAAACCGCCGTGGCCAACAGCAACTCTTGCTGAATTAGTTTTAGCAGAGTCGGATGACAAAACGGAGTAAGAGACAGCCACTTCACACCACCAAGAACGCCAGCTGTGCGTTGCGTCTCACAATTCTTTCCGTCGTCGATGCCTAATTAGTACGCGCGGTTCGCGCATCAATTGGCTCACGCACAAAAACGGAAACGACGCAACAATTACAGCGTACGAAGGTACTGTATGTGTACGTAATGGTCTGCCAATGTACGCGTAAACGATAGCGTACACTACTGTACATATACAAAGATAGGAATCGCAGGATAAATTAAGAACGCGTTCGAGCGATATGACTAATGAAGTAGACAAGACGAGAGGTGTCGTCGTTAAATTAGCAGCTGCGGAAACAGTGTAAAAATCTGGAGCAAATTATGTTCGGGTGCAAGTATCGTATTTTATGTACAGTACATAGCATTTACAGCAAGCCGCTGCAGTTCAGTATAGCAACATAACACATACGTAGGGTACCATGCAAAGTCCAAAAATATTTTTGTCTCAGCTTGCCGACTCAAGCGATCCGTGAGGTAAGCTCCGTTCAACGTCAGAGAGCAAGGAACGCCTCCTTTTGAATCCAAAACAATGCCAGCATCTGCAAAAGACAGTCGCATGGTTCATCCTGCTTAAATTTTGCTCAACACATCTGCCTTGAAGACGCATGCGATTGCAGCTGATAACTGCAAATAATAAAAAATAATTGAAACTTTGCAGCGTAGGATAAGGGGAAGACAGGAAACTCGCTTTATAAGTGAGGATATGCAAAACAGGTACCGTAAAACAAAAGGTATCCTTTTTCTTAAGTAGGGTAATGTTAAAAATGTTCATAAACGTAGGGCGTAATACATGGCGTAATGATTACCGTACAAATCCTCAAATCACATACGTACAGTACGTAATATAGTCATCAAGTGAAGGACACAAACATGTCAAGGCAGATCAAGATATTGAGACTTTGAGCGGACAAGTCAAGTCCATCATAATCAAAGTGGGAAAGATAAGTCTGTTTGTCGGTCTGTCCAGTAGTGGTCAAGTTAAGACGTAAACAAACAGCCAAGGCAAGGAGACATGTATCGACTTGAGAGAGCGAGTTGGATACACAATTTCACTACTCCGCGGTGACCGTGAGGCATGCTTTACAATGCGCAGTCGGTTATAAATCCGTACATAGGGTAGTTCGGGTAAAATTGAAACAACCAAGAACTACGAACAAACAAATAAATGCAGTTTGAAAAAAAGCAGCATGAGGGTATTAATTATTGTGGGGTAAATCGAGCAGTGGCACACTTTCGGCAAAAATATAATTCCTGTATAGAGAAATTTATTAGATATCCTCTTTGTTGGATATTACTACGAAACCTACTTATTGGATATTACGAAACTTTATTGGAATTTTCGAATCCTATTATTGGATAGCCAATAAATAGGATATCCAATAATAGGGATCCAATTTATTGGGGTCAAAACTAGTCAGGGATTGCTTCGTTTCTTTTCACTACGTCCGCCATTCTTCTCTATAAAGGGATTATGCATTTTTGCTTTCGGTCATCTTCAAGAGAAAATTTTTGTTCCCATTGTTCGGGGAAAGGGTGGTCGGTGTCTCCCCAGCATACCTACAGGGAACTAGTACGTACGGTTACCCTTATCAGCCCATTTATATATGCATACAGTACAGTACAGTAGGGTACTGTTGGGTAAACCCGGACACGGGGTAAACCCGGACACCGGAACTTGCCGTTTCAGCAAATGACGAACATAGTACCATATTTTTGGGTGTATAGCCACCCAAAAATAAGAGCTCATTTGAAAGAGGAGAGTTCAAGGAATCGATTGGAAGAATACTTGTCTTAATCGGTCGTATGATGGATCGCTGAGATATACTAGGTGTCCGGGTTTGCCCCATAGTACCCTACATAGATAATAAAGGTTTCTTACGTTTCCAGTTGATTTGTTCTCCTGGATTTAGAATCTGGTACTGCAGTGGCAGGAACAGCGTAGGTGCACGACGCAGGGTCTTGTTGACGCCTTGAAACCCAAGAACGGTGTCGCAGACATCTAAGAATAAAAATAAATAAATAAGAAAAAATATTGACGTCAGTTTAGGCGCTGTATGTACCTACATACACCATCAAATCGCATTCAAAATTGTCAAAAACAGGAGTCATATTTATTTTGGGCATTTGAAAACAAAGTTAGAAACGCGATCTCAATTTTCTGCGTTTACTAAGGATTTTATTTATTATTTTTTATTATTTTATTTATCACAGATGATGTTTTGACAATATGATCAAAGTAGAGTATTTTATTCAAATTCAAAAATTTACAATATCCTTGCGCTGAGTATTTTTATCAACAGATCTTCAAGAAAGCCACGCCTTTGCTTATTCACATTCATTTGACAAAATTTTGACACCGCTTCTCTTCGTCAGAAACGTGCAATATTGTCACGCAAGCTACGTACGTATTAATATTAAATACAGTAGTAGCTACAAAAACAAACTTTTTCGCTGTAGTACGGGGTAATTCGGCATCGTCACAGAGTAAAATCGTCACGCTAACGCGAACGTCATATTCGCCCCAACCCCCTTCCCCTTATTTTTGTGTGACGTACTTTATGAAGCGCTCCCGCCCTTACCAACGGAGCGGCTGCAATTTTGCAGATGCTGCAGGAAAACGTCTCTGGACGTCGGACAACGGCATTGGCAGCGCAAATTCGGCTCCAATTTTGCACCGAATCGACGACAGAATCGATCCGAACAGCCCGGATCCAAATTCGAAAATAAATCTCCGCTGTCATACTCTCTTGTAATGTTAAACAGTTGTCGTTTCCTACCGCCGCCCACAGTAAACGTTCTACCGGCGTAAGCAGGACCAAGAACGGATAATAGTAATAATAAGCAGAAGAATGTCGTGAGGATAACAACAGCGGAAATTCCGAACACCGACTTCATTTGACGTCACCGTCGTGTCGCTTTTCAGGCTTGGTTCACATATGGATTTTTCTTTTCGACACGTAACACGGGTAATTTGAACTGATTCAATTATACACGCCCCAGGTCGGTGTAGAAGAAGGTTGGAATGGAAATCGAAGGCGTCAAAAATGACACGGGATATTTTGTCGTAAAATAATCAGAGGGACGATGGTAGCCTTTTCTTGTAACTTTTTCGACTTCTATCGTCCACGACGGATTGACAGAAACTGAGAATTTTGGCACGAACAGAGCAGTCAGAGAGGCCCAAAGTCCAGCAGTGTGTATTATTTGATGGAAGTTTTAGGGCAACCAGACCACCAAAATTGGACGTTTCATGTTCCAGTTACCCATTTGAGAGCGGTGAGGTGTCTTAAAACTGGACATTTCCCTTGCGATACATTTCCACCAAAACCACGCGTGTAGGCCTACCTACAAATATACACACAAACACTGCAAACTAAACGTCTTTTGGTATGCACGTACGTAGTACTGTAGGTTGAAAGAGTAGTATTTTTGTAAACAGATACCTCCACTGAAGCAGAAATTTTGATTTTTCTTTCTTTGAATAAATTTGAACAGCAGTCAAATCAAAGTGGCAATAAATGAATGAATGACTTTTGCAACTACTGATCCAAAGCCAAAGGGTGGTGTTTTTTTCCCCTGTGGAAAACTGGTCAAATTGCAACCAAGCAGAACAACCCGTCGTGCTGCATAGTATTCATCTGAAACAGAAAATTAACACTTTCACTTTTTATTTTGTGGCGGTCAGTTTGAATCACAAAGCAAACAACAAATGCTCGCGTCAAAACTTTTTGCTACTCGGATTCTGAAAAGCACTTCGACGTACGTACGTACGACAACATAACAAAAGGAACCTTCGATTCCGCGATCTTTTACAAAAGTGCAAAGAGTGAAAGTTTCTGTCTGACCCAGGTATGATGAAAAAGTTGCCACAGATATACCAATACAAAACAAAAGGAGCAGATGGGCATCAACAACAACCAAAAGAGGGCAA
Organism: Epsilonema sp. ZAB3_2; assembly: GCA_030247985.1. Classification (NCBI taxonomy): domain Eukaryota; kingdom Metazoa; phylum Nematoda; class Chromadorea; order Desmodorida; family Epsilonematidae; genus Epsilonema; species Epsilonema sp. ZAB3_2. The sequence continues at coordinate 542 of JASAMW010002253.1, read as the reverse complement.
GTATTAGAGATGGGCCAGAACTGGATTGTTGCTGAAAACGAGACCGAGACCGAGACCGAGACTTAGCATTTTTTCCGAGACCGAGACCGAGACCGAGATTAGGGAATTTTGCCGAGACCGAGACCGAGATCGAGACCGAGACCGAGACTAAGTATTGGTATACAAACTTATGGCATTTCGTTTTCATTTTTTTCCGATGGTCGTTTTCAATGAAAATAATTATGGCAAAAACAGTGGTGAATAGGTGATTGACTTCTATTTGCTACATTACATGGGTAAAATCGCTCCGCAGGAGAAATTTTTTCATGATAGGCAGCTGAAATCGCAGCGAAAATGCATGAAATTGCTTGTAAAATCAAGATTTCAATCTAGTCTCGGTCTCGCCTAAAATAGGCCCTAAAAGTTGCGAGACCGAGACCGAGACCGAGAATTTGAAAATTCTAAAGTCGAGACCGAGACCGAGACCGAGATCGCCAAAAATGACCGAGATTTCCGAGACCGAGACCGAGACCGAGAGTCTCGGCCCATCATTAGCATGTATC
>JASAMW010002252.1:0-12577 GCA_030247985.1 Epsilonema sp. ZAB3_2 | reverse complement strand
ATCATCGAGGGGAAGCCATTCACTCTGGCCAGTTTATGAAGAGTACGGTACACGACGAGGAAGATGTGATTGTGGATGTGGTGTCAGCTGACGAAGAAGAGCCATCACCATCATAACCTCTCACATCAGCACGTTCACAGATCACCACATCACCATCATCATGTAAGCGGCGGTTTAAAGGGGGCATCTGGCAAGAGATTTAAAGGGAGAGACAAGTTTTAAATTTTTTACATTTGAAAGCAGCCTACCTGTGTGAAATTTGTTCCTTTGTCAATCTTACCCCATGTTTGGGAACCGGGTTTTGCCTATATAATCCAGGACCAGGTATGAAAGCGCGCAGTTATTTTTGCCATGTTGCGAATTTCCTTTCTGAGTGAGTTGTTCCCTGCATGACAGGAGGCAAAATAGGCTACTAAACACGGGGATTTGATGGAAAGCGAAGCAAATTTTACAGAGGTAGGTTCTTTCTTATGTACGAAATTACGACACTATGAAATTTGCCTCCTCCATACTAATTTCTTGCCAGGGCCCCCTTTATGAAAAAGTCGGGAGGAAGTGGAGGAGCCATGGGGGATGAATGTCGTATGTAAGAAATTGAAACTTGCCTCCTCCATACAAATTTCTTTACAGATTCCCCCCTTACGGAAGAGTCGAGAAGAAGTGGAAGAACAGGTGGGGGATGAAGTGGGCGGCGAGGAGTTCGGATGAAGAGAAGCCGGTGACGTTCTACAAATTCGGACCGAAACAGACACGCTCCATCGCGATCGACGTGTCCCTGGATATCCTGAACAAATGCGTGCGCAAGGCGTACTGGTAGGTAGTACCAAAATTTCTCTGATTGTGCTTAGGGGAAGAATGGCAAGAATGGTGGAGAAGAAGAAAGGAGACAATCATGGCGTCAAATAAATTAGGGCGATTGTGAACACTACGTCAGCAGCTATTATTTATTTGCATTTTTAAATTAAAATTATTCTAGATAATGTGGTCAGGCTATGGCTAAAACATTTTTAAGGGGTTATTCACATTGGACAGGGAGATGCGCTTGACGGCAGTCCACGCCGTTTGCATACTCCAATGGACACGCCCTAGCCTGTTCGTCCAGCGCATGTATCTGACAGGAATGATGACAGTCAATTCACATCGGAGACATGCGACTGGGCGTACGTTTGGCGTGTACAATGCCATGAACAGCCATATAGATGCGCCGGGCGTACGCCGAGCCCATTTCCTTCCAATGTGAATGGGGGCGCTGCAGACGTGAACTCCGAATTCGGATTCCTGACTATGCTTCAACATGTAAAATCTCCGAGTTTGCTTCGAACTGGCTCCGTTTTTCGAAACGTACATGAACGTGTGAACGGGACAGTTATTAACTCGGAGACGTGTGAACAAGCGAATTACTGTCGCTCCGAATTCGGAGGCTCCTCGGAGCGAACTCGGAGCACGTCTGAAGCGCCCCAATGTGCCATTGCCAAGACTGAGTCTGTGTGCAGGAAACTGACGACACCGAAATGGAAAGACTTCAAAGGGATGCGCCTTCGTTGGAAACAGCGAATTCGCCTGAACAACGTCATCTGGAGAGCCTGGCACATGGAATTCGTGCTTAAGCTGAAGACGAAGTTCTGCTGCTTCAGCATGCCAGCCGAAGATCAACATAATCGCTTCGAGGTATTGTATGTATCATGCTGGTACTTTTCCAAGTTACGTACGTGCAGTTGGTGTTGTTCAGATACAGTAAACAAACATACGTACAGTACATTCTTCTGAGGTCTCTGTGTGCATAGGTGTGATTGCAATAAAGAACAGCTGAAGGTAACGTTGTTTTCGTCCGCTTCTTAGGTGTAAGTTTTCGCCGACATCTTGCCGGAACGCCAGGAAAAGTGTTCTTTTGTACGTTATGAACCGTTCTCAAGTTTATAAACGTTTACCAAACCTATGCTGTTTGTTGTAGGCGGCAGTGTTGGAAGGAATGTACTGGAAGCGTCGATTGGACACGGTAGCCGCGCAGTACAAACGATGGCGTCTGAGATCTTGCAGCGTTCAACGTCGCCTGTCAAAGGTACCTGTTCAAAATTATTTTTGTTCCTCTCTTCTTTGCTCATGCATGCGGGTATGTATTTTTTTTTTTTTTGGCGAGACCGTACCCCACAGGGTCGGCTGTAGGTGAAACCCACCTTGTCTCCTCCGAACCTTTAACAACGCCCGTTATGGTGGGCCAGTTATGCGGGTATGTACGTATGTATACCCAATGCATATTGCTCCCTTATGCATATAGCCCCAATTAGCAAAACATAAAAAGTGCCCAATAATGCATAAGCACCCCCTCTGCATAGCCCCATATGTACTGTTGGATGCCTGAAGCTGCCTATGTAAGCTGGTCATAAGCTAGCCATAATAGTCACTCCTATACGAAGTTAAACTCCTAAATGCCTATAAGCCTTCAAGTCCATGACCTCTCTGGAATAAACAGCCGGTATTTTATTTCTTTTCTTTCAGGACGTGTCAGACCTGCGCAAGGCGGAGAGTTTGATCGTGCCGCTTCCTCCGCCTTCTGAGCAGACCGGGGTCGTCGGTGGTCGTCCCCGACTGAATTCGGTTGCCGTCGCCCCCTACACGGACCATTTCTCTGCTGGGGGTAGCTTCGGGGGTGTAGGGGGGTTTCAGGGTGCTGGAGATTTTCCTCCTGGCTTCTCGACCTCTGTCGGAAACGCGTCCTCGTTGATGGACGACGACGATATGGCGAACGTGTTCACGGACCGGCTCTTCGAAAGTCTGAATCAGCCCTACATGTTTCCGAATCCCAAGGAGATGGGTAAAGAATGCGGGGAAGGATTCCTCAGGGGGTAGGTAGCAGACAAAAACCTGAGGCGCAAAATGCCAAATTCACCTCTTTGCCTGCCACCTTCCGGCACCTCTTCATATCTACCGTACAGTACTAGTTTTGCGCCTCTGGCAGCTGAATTTTGGGGCGCAAGTGGAAAACTGGGGCGGAAATGCGCCTCAAGCTTCCACGTACCTTACCTACCCCCCAGAGGATGGAAGTTTTACGGCTAGTTCACATTGGCGGGAAATGCGCTCGACGTACGCCGGCTGGCTGTCATGATCAACAAGGGAGATTGTGTGACCGAGGTCATCCAGGTGTGTAGTCAAATGGTTAAGGCGCTCGCCTGGAGCGCGAGAGGTCCAAGGTTCGATTCCCTGCTTGCGCATCTGGCAAATTTTCCTTCTCGATTTCATCCACGACTGTCCATGCCGTTGCGTTTGTCAAACCATGGAAACGCCGAGCGTACGCCCAGCGTACGTACTGTATATCTCCGATGTGAATGCGCCGGAACGTGCGCCGGACGTACGCTGAGCGCTCGTCGCGAACGTTCGCAAATGCATGGACAGTCATGGCCATTGGCGTGCGCCGGGCGCGTTTCCCTCTAATGTGAATAAGCCTTGAAGGATGAAGAGAGAGAGCATGTTTGGTGATATTTGTTTCAGCGCAGGCGGGCAAAGCTGATTTTATCCAGCCGAGTCTCATTCAGCTTCAGCCGAGTTTGGAAGAGATTATGCAGTCGCTAGGTATGATGATATAATACTAGAAGATAGTGCCGGGTGGTAATCGGACCAACAGGGGAAATTCGGGCAATCCCAGCGAATCAAGGAAGCTGTGCAACCTGTGGACACATGAAAAGTGTACAGACACGGGTCATTTTGAGAACACATGCGCTACTTTTCAACCTTCCCAGCAGGGGATCGTATGCGGTGGCCTGAATTGCCCCAACTGCCCACTACTAGGTTAGGTACAGTAAGCGGTAATAGCTGCCCCACAGTACCCTATGTGCGGCAGCTAGTATTATTATTGCCGTATGCTTGCTTGCTTGCTTGCTTTTCTTCCAAAGTTAGTTGCCGCATATAAGGTACTGTGGGGTAAACCCGGACACCCTAGTAGAAAGTAACGGCCTTCGTTCACTACTGGGTGTACGGGTTTACCCCACCCCACAGTACATTACAAACGCATGGACAACCGTCTTTTTTTGCAGATTCGGCTTATGACGACACTTCGCTGGACAATATGTTTCTTCCTTCTTCTTCTTCTCGAGCACAACAAGCACCAGTACAACAACACCATCAGCATCAGGGCCCAGTAGTGAGCGCGTCGCCTGCTCACAACAGCGCTTCCACATCGCATCAACAGCAACAGTACACGGTGCTTCAGGTGACACCGCAGCAACCGCAAGCTTCCTCACAGTCGCTGCCTTTACATTTGACCCGTCCCGAGGCCGGTCAACTCACCAGTCCCGTAGCTGTTCCCCCTCCGCTACTCTACACGCAGTCCAGCGCCTATGAACCGTCGTTAACACAGCAGCAGAAACCCGGCGTTACTCCAGGAGGAGGGGGAGGAGGGGGTTTTTTCTCGCCCACTTCTTCGTCGCTCGCTCAACATGCCACGCTTCTGAGGCAGCAAGAGTACAGCTCGCAACAGCAACACGCGACCTACGCGAAGGGCGCGCGAGTACACGCGTGGTTGCAACAGCAGGAGCAGCAGCAGACGAATACTCACCAACCTGCAGCTTCTGCTTCTGCTTCCGCCGCTTCAGCTGCTCAATCGGCTCACGTGCCGGTTCGACCTGTACCGCCGTCGAAAGGAGCTCTTAAGGTATTTGGGAGGAAACACATTTGGTATTTGGTCTTGAAAACATATAGGGTGCTGGGGGGGGGGGGGGTAAACTTGGACACCTAAAGTACAAATTATAATTCTGGGACCCATGCATTATTTATCTCGAGAACTACGCGACGTAGAGCAAAGCGGTCAAAACTTCCACGGATAACTTTAGCTCGCCTCTCCAATAAAAAAACCGTTTGATTCTATCTGCTCTCAGTGTCGAGATCTCGCCGATTTCCTTCAGTACTAAAATCGGCAAATTGGGCGTGGACCATTGGGCAATTCTAAACCTCGCAAACGCCCGAAAAATCAAAAGTGGTAGAAATATGCATACATGATGAAAACAATAAAAATGGGCATCGGGCCTACAGGGTCGTGGGGTGTCGTGGTTTGCGTGGTTTAGCGTCTGCCAAATGGTGACACGATTTCAGTGCTGAAGGAAATCGGCGAGATCTCGACACTGAGAGCAGATAGAATCAAACGGTTTTTTTATTCGAGAGGCGAGCTAAAGTTATCCGTGGAAGTTTTGACCGCTTTGCTCTACGTCGCGTAGTTCTCGAGATAAATAATGCATGGGTCCCATAATTATAATTTGTACTTTAGTATATCTTAGCAACCATACGACCGATGAGACAAGTATTCTACCAATCGATTCCTTGAACTCTCCCTCTTTCAAACGAGCTACCGTGTTCATCATTTGCTGAAGCGGCAAGTTCAGAAAAGCTTATGTGTCCGGGTTTACCCCACAGTACCCCACATAACGCATCTTTCCGTCATTTTTCTTGTTGCCAACAAAGTGTCAAGAGTTCTGCAACTTGTTGACAGCAATGACGCCTTTGTGCGGAATGTGCTAAAGCTTGAGAAGGATGGGCTAAAATGGGACGACACACACCCTAAAGTTTGTCAAGCTAACACTAACCCTGCCCCCAGAATCTGTTAATCTGGTCGGCTACTGCACTGAAGTGGTGGTTTTAGACTACTTGGTTTCGAGCTATAATAAGTACAAAAGATGGCGAGAAAGATTTGAGTTTCCGACGTTATTCCGCCGTTTCCCTTTAACCCCATCCCCATGCTGCTTTGTTTGGGTCCCACCCAGCTCAATGGTGCGCTTCAGACGTGCTCCGAGTTTGCTCTGAGCGAGTTCGCTCCGAGTTTGGAATGACTTCGTTTTGAACCGAAGCGAACGTCAATTACTCACACGTCTTCGAATTACAAACTCGGTTGTCACGCGCACGTTCCGAAAAACGGAGCGAGTTCGGTGCTAACTCGGAGATTTTAAAATGTTGAAGCATAGTCAGGTTCCGAATTAGGAGTTCACGTCTGAAGCGCACCAATGAATGGCGTTTTGCTTTCTTCTTCTTTTTTTAGGCCTATCCCGAACAGAAGCCGCCGACACCTCAGGTGCAGCCCGCGCCTGCGCAAACCAGGAAACAGCAACAGCAAAAGAGCAGCGGAGAGAAGAAGAGGAGGAGTGGGGGAAGAGCGAAAAGAGAGGCGGCTGCGGCGGATGAGGAAAAGAGAGGAGGAGGGAACAGCAGCCGCAGCGCCTTTTCACCCGTGGAAGCAGTTGTAGGGGCGGGCCAGGTGCTCAGGCCTAATATTTCTGCTGCGGAAATACAGCAGCAGCAGCATACGACCCCGGTATTGCTCCTTCCCGCTCCGGCTCCGGGCTCTTCCACCGTCTCCCTACCTCTTGGAAGTAAGAAGGGAAGGGCCCCCTAGGAAGGGGAAAATTGGGTGGAAGTTACCTGTCCACCATATGCAATAAGAGCAGTGCTTGGTCTGAGGCGACCCCTCTGAATTAGCCTTGATTTTCAGTGCAACTTTTGATTGGTAGTCGACGCGAAGGTCGGCGCGGTCATCTTTCTTACTCGTATTGTTTATTTTCGCGCCGACATTCGCGCGAAATAATTCCTCACGACCAAGCACTGCTCTTATTGCATGTGGTGTATAGTCTGGCGTGGCTACTAAAAGTTCGCTTTGAAACTCAAGTCGTATTGTATAGTTTGCATGAACTCTGCCGACGCATTGTCTTTATTGTACGCAACGCGACTTGAGTTCCATATCGTAGTGAACTTTAGTACTGCCAGACTATAGTAGAAGATATCGTGCGCCCTAATTTTATTTCTACTGCTGGTTTTAGTGTCCTTGCGATAGTGTGCGACTTGCGTAAATAGGTAGATGGAGGCTGGTAGCCAGCTAACTACCAGCCAGTATATGAGAAGCCTTTCTTTTCTTGTGCTATATACAAGTAGCGGGTGGGTAGTGGTATGACTTTATTGCTATGTAATTTGTGCGTACCTTCAATATGTGTTGTGCATTTTGCATTACAGTTGCCTTGTCTTACTCCGGAGCAGTGCCTTCGACTTCGGTGATGGCTGGTGGAACGTTGATGACTGCGGCAACACCGATTCCATTGAAGAAAGTAAGATTCTACGGATTACGGTCACTTCGTTGCCTGCCTGATCTTTTCCTGCATTTACATATATTATGCAATACTGTGTAGGATGGGAAATTGTAAAAAATTTTTGGACATTTCAACCCAAGCTATCGGTTTTATGTACCAGTGGCCCTTTGCAGCTTCGCAGCAGTAAAGGAGACTATCTCTAGCATCTGGCAACCCGTTTGCAAATCTGGCAACCCTTTTGCAGATCTGGCAACCCTGTTGTAGATCATGATCTGTCAACTTATTATAGATCTGGCAACCATTTTGGGTAGTTGGCTAAAAGTTGCATATCTGGCAACCCTATCGCAGAGTTGGCAACCCTATGATGGCAGATCTGGCAACCCCTTTTCCGCATAGATCTGACAACCTTGCACAGCATCAGTCGAAAATGGTGCATGTAGCAACCCTTTTGCAGGTCTGGCAGCCCTTTTGCGCATTTAGCAATCTGGCAGCCCTTTCGCAGATCTGGCAACCCTTTAGCGCATCTCGCGTTTTATTCCCGTGTGCATTTTCGGGCGTGACCATTTGCTAACGCTGGCTTGAAAACCTGCGTCGTTTGGTTTCTGCGGCATTTAGTACTAAAATATCGATTATCGATCGATTACTGGTGATCGGCTGATCAGATCAAACATCTAAGGCCTTCCTGGAGTCCTCGGGCGGCATAAGCTCTTTGAAGAGCCCTAGATGGACGCTGTAGCTGCAAAATTGAGTGAGTGTGAGCGAATCTGCGCGCTTTTAGTACTAAAATATCGATTATCGATCGATTATTGGTGATCGGTTGATCATATCACAAATCGAAGGCCTTCCTGGCGTCCTCGAGGGCATAAGCTCTTTGAAGAGCCCTAGATGGACGCTGTAGCTGCAAAATTGAGTGAGTGTGAGCGAATCTGCGCGCTTTTATTACTAAAATATCGATTATCGATCGATTATTGGTGATCGGCTGATCAAATCAAAAATCGAAGGGCTTCCTGGCGCCCTTGGGCTTATAAGCTTTCGAATGAGCCATTAGTGAACGCTGTAGCTGCAAAACTGAGCGAGTTTTTCGCATCACAGACACACACACACACACACACAGACAGACAGACAGACATCAGCCCTATTTGTTAGTAGAAGTAAATATTGCAGAACAGGAACAGAGACGATTTCTATCCCACAAATTTTTTCTCCCAAAAATCTCATCCTACAGTAAGTACCTATAATAGCAAAATATATAATCCATGTATAGAGATATGTATCCTGTATCTCTATACAGGGATTATATGTTTTTGATAATAGTATAGTAGTACAGTATTGTACAGCGCGTGCGTACTGTATTCAGGAAACTTACAATTGCCCATCCTACACAGTATTGCATAAAGATATGTAAATGCAGGAAAAGATCAGGCAGGCAACGAAGTGACCGTAATCCGTAGAATCTTACTTTCTTCAATGGAATCGGTGTTGCCGCAGTCATCAACGTTCCACCAGCCATCACCGAAGTCGAAGGCACTGCTCCGGAGTAAGACAAGGCAACTGTAATGCAAAATGCACAACACATATTGAAGGTACGCACAAATTACATAGCAATAAAGTCATACCACTACCCACCCGCTACTTGTATATAGCACAAGAAAAGAAAGGCTTCTCATATACTGGCTGGTAGTTAGCTGGCTACCAGCCTCCATCTACCTATTTACGCACAGTCGCACACTGTCGCAAGGACACTAAAACCAGCAGTAGAAATAAAATTGGGGCGCACGATATCTTCTACTATAGTCTGGCAGTACTAAAGTTCACTACGATGGAACTCAAGTCGCGTTGCGTAAAATAAAGACAATGCGTCGGCAGAGTTCATGCAAACTATACAATACGACTTGAGTTCCAAAGCGAACTTTTAGTAGCCACGCCAGACTATATACACCACATGCAATAATAGCAGTGCTTGGTCGCGAGGCGACCCCTCTGAATTAACCTGGATTTTCAGTGCAGCTTTTGATCGGTAGTTGACGCGAAGGTCGGCGCGAAAAGAAACAATACGAGCAAGAAAGATGACCGCGCCGACCTTCGCGTCGACTACCAATCAAAAGTTGCACTGAAATTCAAGGTTAGTTCAGAGGGGGGTCACCTCGCAACCAAGCACTGGCTCTTATTGCATATGGTGGACAGGTAACTTCCACCCAATTTTCCCCTTCCTAGGGGGCCCTTCCCTTCTTACTTCCAAGAGGTAGGGAGACGGTGGAAGAGCCCGAAGCCGGAGCGGGAAGGAGCAATACCGGGGCCGTATGCTGCTGCTGTTGTACCGCATACCCCTGCTGCTGCTGCTGTATTTCCGCAGCAGAAATATTAGGCCTGAGCACCTGGCCCGCCCCTACAACTGCTTCCACGGGTGAAAAGGCGCTGCGGCTGCTGTTCCCTCCTCCTCTCTTTTCCTCATCCGCCGCAGCCGCCTCTCTTTTCGCTCTTCCCCCACTCCTTCTCTTCTTCTCTCCGCTGCTCTTTTGCTGTTGCTGTTTCCTGGTTTGCGCAGGCGCGGGCTGCACCTGAGGTGTCGGCGGCTTCTGTTCGGGATAGGCCTAAAAAAAGAAGAAGAAAGCAAAACGCCATTCATTGGTGCGCTTCAGACGTGAACTCCTAATTCGGAACCTGACTATGCTTCATCAACATTTTAAAATCTCCGAGTTAGCACCGAACTCGCTCCGTTTTTCGGAACGTGCGCGTGACAACCGAGTTTGTAATTCGAAGACGTGTGAGTAATTGACGTTCGCTTCGGTTCAAAACGAAGTCATTCCAAACTCGGAGCGAACTCGCTCAGAGCAAACTCGGAGCACGTCTGAAGCGCACCATTGAGCTGGGTGGGACCCAAACAAAGCAGCATGGGGATGGGGTTAAAGGGAAACGGCGGAATAACGTCGGAAACTCAAATCTTTCTCGCAATCTTTTGTACTTATTATAGCTCGAAACCAAGTAGTCTAAAACCACCACTTCAGTGCAGTAGCCGACCAGTAACAGATTCTGGGGGCAGGGTTAGTGTTAGCTTGACAAACTTTGGGGTGTGTGTCGTCCCATTTTAGCCCATCCTTCTCTAGCTTTAGCACATTCCGCACAAAGGCGTCATTGCTGTCAACAAGTTGCAGAACTCTTGACACTTTGTTGACAACAAGAAAAATGACGGAAAGATGCGGTATGTGGGGTACTGTGGGGTAAACCCGGACACATAAGCTTTTCTGAACTTGCCGCTTCAGCAAATGATGAACACGGTAGCTCGTTTGAAAGAGGAGAGTTTAAGGAATCGATTGGTAGAATACTTGACTCATCGGTCGTATGGTTGCTAAGATATACTAGGTGTCCAGGTTTACCCCCCGCAGCACCCTATGTGTTTTCAAGACCTCCCAAATACCTTAAGAGCTCCTTTCGACGGCGGCACAGGTCGAACCGGCACGTGAGCCGATTGAGCAGCCGAAGCGGCGGAAACAGAAGCAGAAGCTGCAGGTTGGTGAGTATTCGTCTGCTGCTGCTCCTGCTGTTGCAACCACGCGTGTACTCGCGCGCCCTTCGCGTAGGTCGCGTGTTGCTGTTGCGAGTTGTACTCTTGCTGCCTCAGAAGCGTGGCATGTTGAGCGAGCGACGAAGAAGTAGGCGAGAAAAACCCTCCTCCTGGAGTAACACCCGGTTTCTGCTGCTGTGTTAACGAGGGTTCATAGGCGCTGGACTGCGTGTAGAGTAGCGGAGGGGGTACAGCTACGGGACTGGTGAGTTGACCGGCCTCGGGACGGGTCAAATGTAAAGGCAGCGACTGCGAGGAAGCTTGCGGTTGCTGCGGTGTCACCTGAAGCACCGTGTACTGTTGCTGTTGTTGATGCGTTGTGGAAGCGCTGTTGTGAGCAGGCGACGCGCTCACTACTGGGCCCTGATGCTGATGGTGTTGTTGTACTGGTGCTTGTTGTGCTCGAGAAGAAGAAGAAGGAAGAAACATATCGTCCAGCGAAGTGTCGTCATAAGCCGAATCTGCAAAAAAAGACGGTTGTCCATGCGTTTGTAATGTACTGTGGGGTGGGGTAAACCCGTACACCCAGTAGTGAACGAATGCCGTTACTATCTACTAGGGTGTCCGGGTTTACCCCACAGTACCCTATATGCGGCAACTAACTTTGGAAGAAAAGCAAGCAAGCAAGCATACGGCAATAATAATACTAGCTGCCGCACATAGGGTACTGTGGGGCAGCTAAATAGTATTGCCGCTTACTGTACCTAACCTAGTAGTGGGCAGTTGGGGTAATTCAGGCCACCGCATACTAGGTATCTCCTGCTGGGAAGGTTGAAAAGTAGCGCATGTATGTGTTCTCAAAATGACCCGTGTCTGTACACTTTTCATGTGTCCACAGGTTGCACAGCTTCCTTGATTCGCTGGGATTGCCCGAATTTCCCCTGTTGGTCCGATTACCACCCGGCACTATCTTCTAGTATTATTTCATCATACCTAGCGACTGCATAATCTCTTCCAAACTCGGCTGAAGCTGAATGAGACTCGGCTGGATAAAATCAGCTTTGCCCGCCTGCGCTGAAACAAATATCACCAAACATGCTCTCTCTCTTCATCCTTCAAGGCTTATTCACATTAGAGGGAAACGCGCCCGGCGCACGCCAATGGCCATGACTGTCCATGCATTTGCGAACGTTCGCGACGAGCGCTCAGCGTACGTCCGGCGCACGTTCCGGCGCATTCACATCGGAGATATACAGTACGTACGCTGGGCGTACGCTCGGCGTTTCCATGGTTTGACAAACGCAACGGCATGGACAGTCGTGGATGAAATCGAGAAGGAAAATTTGCCAGATGCGCAAGCAGGGAATCGAACCTTGGACCTCTCGCGCTCCAGGCGAGCGCCTTAACCATTTGACTACACACCTGGATGACCTCGGTCACACAATCTCCCTTGTTGATCATGACAGCCAGCCGGCGTACGTCGAGCGCATTTCCCGCCAATGTGAATTAGCCATACAACCTCCATCCTCTGGGGGGTAGATAAAGGTACGTGGAAGCTTGAAACGCATTTCCGCCCCAGTTTTCCACTTGCGCCCCAAAATTCAGCTGCCAGAGGCGCAAAACTAGTACTGTACGGTAGATATGAAGAGGTGCCGGAAGGTGGCAGGCAAAGAGGTGAATTTGGCATTTTGCGCCTCAGGTTTTTGTCTGCTACCTACCCCCTGAGGAATCCTTCCCCGCATTCTTTACCCATCTCCTTGGGATTCGGAAACATATAGGGCTGATTCAGACTTTCGAAGAGCCGGTCCGTGAACACGTTCGCCATATCGTCGTCGTCCATCAACGAGGACGCATTTCCGACAGAGGTCGAGAAGCCAGGAGGAAAATCTCCAGCACCCTGAAACCCCCCTACACCCCCGAAGCTACCCCCAGCAGAGAAATGGTCCGTGTAGGGGGCGACGGCAACCGAATTCAGTCGGGGACGACCACCGACGACCCCGGTCTGCTCAGAAGGCGG
>JASAMW010002251.1:0-21146 GCA_030247985.1 Epsilonema sp. ZAB3_2 | reverse complement strand
TACGGTAATTCTGCCAGGTAATTGGACGCCTCGTGATTGCCACCCACAAACACGGTGAGATAGGGAGCCACTCTTTCGCCTGAAAGAACAATTCAGAAAAAAATTGCCAAATGGGCTATGCACCTGGCCTCTTGGTCCGTTGAAAGAATTCAGTTTCGCAATAATCGTGAAAAGCAACTTCGCGTTCAACAGCACGTTTCTGCCAACCACGCACTTCAATCTATGCTGCGCATTACGATTTTTTGATATACCTCACTACATCCCCGTCACTTATGTACGTGTATTTATGTAGTCTAACCTGAATAATACTTGTAGAACGTCTGAATATGATGATATTTCGAGGGGCAGGCCATGCATTTCAGGTCGCTGTAGTTGCGCACAGCTTGAAAATCGCCGCAACACAGCAACAGGTCAACCTTGATACCGTCCCGCTGTTCTGTGAAAGCGATAGTCTCGAATATTTTGTCCATTTCTCCGTGCGCGCAGCCGGCAACAGCCACTGTGACTGCACGACGAGCCTCCTCTCCATTCTGACCAGAGGAGAAGGAAGAAGGAATTGTGGTAACATCGGGAGATTCACCGGCATCGGCGTTTTCTCCACTCATGGCGACGGAAGAACGATTGATATTGAAAGGATCGATGAAGACTTTGTGCTTTCAAATCGCTGGTTTTTCGTAATTTTCACAAGAAACGTCACGAGACGAGACGGATTTCGCTTTCGCTTCCTTCCGCTTCCGCTCGTTCCTTTCCTATTCCTGTTCCTCCTCCTCCGCTCCTCCTCCTCCGCTCCGCCCGCTCCCTCCTCTAATAAAGCACCCACTCAGCGCATTTTGCGTAAAACGTATGTAGCACAAAGTACGCGAGCGTCTGGTGGGCGATTTTTTTGGCTCCGTTCCAACAGATTTCAAACAAAGTCAAAACATATAAACCGATTTGGGGGCAACGCCTATTCGGCGCAGTGGCGCAGGCGCAGGCGCAGGCGGAGGTGTCGACTTCTATAATAAGTAGGACCGCAAGGCAACGACGAAATTGGACAGTGAACGGTGAATGGTGAGAGCTAAGTGAAAGGAATGGTGAACAGTGAATTGTAATGTTGGTGAACTTAGGCTTAGACGAAGGCTGAGGCTTAGGCTGAGGCTAAGTCTGAGGTTTAGGCTGAGCCATGCCCCTCTGCCTTTACATCCAATACCTAAGCCTAAGCCTCAGCCTAAGCCTCAACCTAAGCCTAAGCCTGAATAGATACAGATATTACAAGAGGTCTCACAGGTACCTGGATCCGAAACCCAGACAGAAAAAAGCGGCTTTTTTGCTACTCGGACCCGGAAAATAGGCGAAAATCGAGGTCGGATCCAAAGTGTAGGTTTCATGCAATTTTGGCTTTCTGCTCAATATAGTTTGAGCATTTTCTGAAATTTTCTCAGAAATAGAAGGCAGTTATCGAAATATTCAGCTAATGTTTCAAAATTTACAACCTGGAGGGTTTGTACTTTCATTCGAAGTGGACATTCTTATTTTTATAGCTATTCTACTGCATGTGTTGGTGGACTGCATACATACTGTTCCAAAAGCTACGCCCTGTGACTGCGCACCTTCGTCGTTGCCTTGCGGTCCTACTTATTCTAGAAGTCCACACCTGCGCCTGCGCCTGCGCCTGCGCCACTGCGCCGAATAGGCGTTGCCCGATTTGGGTTGTTTCTTCTTCTTCTGCTCCTTCTTCTGCTCATGGAATGCGACAATCCCGCGACAAGCCGTGTCAAGAAGCACAGAATATTCAAGACTGGTGCTGCATATTTAGTCTGGAACGTGGAAAGTACGTTTCTCTTTGCTTTTTCGTGTTCGACTGTATGTACATACCTGCGTGCCGTTACACTTTTTGTAGGCGTGAAGGAATTTCGTGAGAAATATCGCATTGTTGGCTCATTTGCTGGTTCCCTACCACGGTCTACGCATCAGAATGAACAGCTCGGGTTTCCACTTATGCTCTTGCCAGAGGAAGTGAACGTTCTGCTGCAACAAGGTATGATTCATATGTTGCGCCTGTGTGTGTTATGGATGTACACATAACGTATGGCTAATCGTTGCAAGTCATTTTGATTCCGCTGCAGTTAGTATGTAGTTTTTCGGCACACGTGGCATTTTAGTTTTAATTTTATACAAAGAATGCAAACAGTACCAAACACGCATGTGAAATCCACAATCCACGAAGAAAAAATGCAGGACTGTGCTCTGTGCAAAGAAATGGACATTTTGATTTGTTTTGATGATAGAATGATAGAGGAAGGTAGAATTTTATGCAGCAGTGGTGATGATTCGTTTTGTATAGGGCGACTTTTTGTCGGAAGTACTGTGATGTGATGTGCTGCGTGGCGTTCCGTATGGCGATAGCCGGGCCCCGAAAAGGGGGGAGAGACATAGGACCGAACGGGAATCGAACCCGCTACCCTCGGACACAGCTGCGGACTTAGGCACGTACAATCACTATCACCTCCGAACTGTGCACAAGTGGTGTCATGCATCGATGCATGGCATGAGTTTGTTACGTGTTCAGGAAGTGATGTCCGTGTCCTGTTTCCGGTATGTTGCCTGTGCATGTTATTCATTCTTTCCTTTTGTCGTCTCCTGCATGGTTGTGTTTTGAACACTTGTTTCTCTTATCCACTGCGCACTGCTTGTTCTCCACAAATGGGTAGCAGATCGGAAAACCGTGAATCGGACTTCTTTTCAAGTCAGGGAAAGTGCCAGTGCGTCAAGGATGAAAGTACAAACCCTCCAGGTTGTAAATTTTGAAACATTAGCTGAATATTTCGATAACTGCCTTCTATTTCTGAGAAAATTTCAGAAAATGCTTAAACTATATTGAGCAGAAAGCCAAAATTGCATGAAACCTACACTTTGGATCCGACCTCAAATTTCCGCCTATTTTTCCGGGTCCGAGTAGCAAAAAAGCCGCTTTTTTTCTGTCTTGGTTTCAGATCCAGGTACCTGTGAGACCTTCTTGTAATGTCTGTATCTATTCAGGGCTTAGGCTTAGGTTGAGGCTTAGGCTAAGGCTTAGGCTTAGGTATTGGATGTAAAGGCAGAGGGGCATGGCTCAGCCTAAACCTCAGGCTTCAGCCTCAGCCTAAGCCTCAGCCTTCGTACTAAGCCTAAGTTCACCAACATTTAACAATTCGCTGTTCACCATTCCTTTCACTTAGCTCTCACCATTCACCGTTCACTGTCCCAATTTCGTCGTTGCCTTGCGGTCCTACTTATTATAGAAGTCGACACCTCCGCCTGCGCCTGCCCCTGCGCCACTGCGCCCAATAGGCGTTTACCCCAAATCGGTTTATATGTTTTGACTTTGTTTGAAATCTGTTGGAACGGGAGCCGAGAAAATCGCCCACCACACGCTACGCATACTTTGTGCTACATACGTTTTACACAAAATGCGCTGAGTGGGTGCTTTTGCTTGAGAAGGAGGGAGCAGGCAGAGACGGAGGAGGAGGAACGGAGGGAGAGGAGGAACAGAAATAGGAAAGGAACAAGCGAAAGCAGAAAAAAGCGAAAGCGAAATCCGTCTCGTCTCGTGACGTTTCTTGTAAAACTTACGAAAAACCAGCCAGTTCCTGAAAGCACAAAGTCTTCATCGATCCTTTCAATATCAATCGTTCTTCCGTCGGCCATGAAGATGGAGAAAACGCCGATGCCGTTAAATCTTCCTAAATGTTACCACAATTCCTTCTTCCTTCTCCTCTGGTCAGAATCGAAAAAGGAGGCTCGTAGTGCAGTCACAGTGGCTGTTGCCGGCTGCACGCACGGAGAAATGGGACAAAATATTCGAGACTATCGCTTTCACAGAAACAGCGGGACGGTATAAAGGTTGACCTGTTGCTGTGTTGCGGCGATTTTCAAGCTGTGCGCAACTACAGCGACCTGAAATGCATGGCCTGCCCCTCGAAATATCATCATATTCAGACGTTCTACAAGTATTATTCAGGTTAGACTACATCAATACACGTACATAAGTGACAGGGATGTAGTGAGGTATATCAAAAAATAGTAATGCGCAGCATCAGGATTGAAGTGCGTGGTTGGCAGAAACGTGCTGTTGAACGCGAAGTTGCTTTTCACGATTATTGCGAAACTGAATTCTTTCAACGGACCAAGAGGCCAGGTGCATAGCCCATTTGGCAATTTTTTTCTGAATTGTTCTTTCAGGCGAAAGAGTGGCTCCCTATCTCACCGTGTTTGTGGGTGGCAATCACGAGGCGTCCAATTACCTGGCAGAATTACCGTACGGTGGTTGGGTGGCGCCGAATATTTTCTACCTGGGTTACGCAGGCGTGATCAGATATCGAGGCTTGCGTATCGCCGGCCTTTCGGGCATCTTCAACGGACGCAGCTTCAACCTCGGCCATTTCGAATGCCCGCCCTACACGGAAGATACCAAGAGGACTGCCTACTACGTGCGCAGCATGGGTAGGTAGGCATGTACGTACGATACGCGGTACTTAGCCACAGTTCCTGAGACGCCGACAGCACTCTTTCCACGCTTCATATCCGCCAGTTTCTGCTCTACAGAGCCTTGCATTTCGCATCCCTAACAGCACACAAGAGTAGCCTACGATCGAACACAAACTATCAGCGGCGCAAAGTTGCCTCGACATTTTCGCACCATTTGTAGGGTACTATGGCGTAAACCCGGACACCTAAGCATTTCTGAACTTGCCCCTTCAGCAAATAATGAACATGGTTGTTTGCTCATTTGAAAGAGGAGCTAGTTCAAGGAATCGATTGGTAGAATACTTGTCTCAATCGGTCGTATGGTTGCTGAGATATACTAGGTGTAGGACTTCCCCGTGCCCGGGTTTACCCCATACCCTACTTCCTATCCTACAAAAGCTTCACAGACTTTTATGCAGCGGTGACGGCACGGCAATTTTCTGCCTCGTATGCCGCCTCGCTTGTACACACCAGATACGTACTGTACGTGTACACAGTACAGTACAGTACATTACCTTGAGTTGGGATTGATAGCGGCCAATCGGGCGGCTTTGGCTTTCTTCGCTTCCTCCTCCTCCAACAGCTTCCTCTTCAACGTCGCCACCTTCTCCTGCTGCGTCATGATTGGCTGCTTCTCTTCCTGCACCAATGAACTGCTGGCACCGGACTCCGCCTCCTGTTCTTCTCCGTCCTCGTGTGCCCACTGCACATTGAAGGTGGTGTGTTTCTTGAGATGAGGAATGGCTCTGGCGGCTTCTTCGTTGCGTTCGAAGCCGACGAAAGCGTAGCAGAAGCGCAGATGCTCTTCTTTCGGCGGAATCAGATCGAAGGACGCGATGCAGCCGCTAATCTTGCACAGCTCCAGCAAGCGAGCCCTGTATGCAGTGATACACGATAATAAACCATTCGAATGCGTATTGTACGTTCTTTCATAAAGATCAAGGGATATTTGGCTGATATAAGACACGTTTCACGCGCCACGGATAATTATTCTCTGCCCTGGCCAAACCACAGGACGTTGAAAATATGATGCACTTACGGGTTACTGTATGTATGGCTAAAGGGTTATGTGTAAGCATACGGAACATTATTGCGTACGTGCTCTGTGATGTGATAAACTGCAGCAGTACTTACTCCGAGTAATCCCTTGGAATATTCCCAACAAATATCTTCTTGTTCGTAGTTGCAGACATGTTTCCACTCCACAGGAAGCTGTCCTTTAGAACCTACAATACGCCACATCCACACATACGATCATAATCAGTAGCAAGTAGTACAGTATCATCACTGACCCCACGTGAGGAACAGTTGACGCCAATCAAGCTCAATAGTCTCCTTCCAAATATTCTTTACTCAATTTTAGCACAGTAAAATACGAATACAATAAAATAAGCATTGCTACTCGCTATCCTCATCTTTCTCCAACGTTGATACATTTCTCCTCTTTAGCCGCAACATAGCATTGGGCGCTTCCTCCTCCTTCTTTTCTTCATTTTCTTCCTCTTCGCTTCCTTTTCTCTTCAATCTTGGCGCCACAAAACCTTCCAACGCTGGCGACGGTTTCACTTTTTCAGCACCATCTTCTTCCATTACAGTTTCCAAGAATTGATTAGAAGAGCAAGACTGAGCCACCTCTTCTCCTTCTTCCTCTTCCTCATCCAGGTCTATTTCATCCGGATTCTTCTGCTCCCTTAGCCACCCAACTTCCTCCGCGATTGGTGCGACACCTGTCGTCGGTTCTGGGAACCCTTCGCAGTTGGGGTTCTGCTCGAGCAGCTTCTGATTGAAGTCCAAAATGCGGAGACGTTGGGAGAATGCGGACGTTTGCGCGTTGCGGTAGTAGAGCGACTGTTGCGCCTTGCTCTTGGCTCGCTTCGACTCCATCAACAGCGCCGGCGCAGTCTGACAGAAATTCAGAGGTATTTGCAGGTCGCCGAAAAGACGGAGAGTTTCTGAGATCTCTTCGGATGCGGGGTGAAAATCGAATCGTTCGTCGTTGCCCATTCCTGGACCCGGCATGTAACACGTCTGAAAGCACAACTTATTACTTCTTCTTCGCCTCAGTTAGACGAGTAGCTAAAGGCCAACCATAAACGCCATGTGAATGGGCAAAAAATCGGATGCATTACTACAGGCTGTTTCATATGATATGTCACCTATAAAGGTGCTAATAACTCCCGTATTAAGACAGAGATTTCAACCAGGTTTTTTTTATTAGAAACTTGAAAAGTATGCCTGACAAGCGTGCAAAATTTCATTGATGGGGCTCAACTACGATGGGAATTATGAAGCCCCAAACATTGGGGTCAAAATCGGCAGTGGCGTGAAAAGCGCTCGATTTTTGAAGTCCACATGGAAAGAGGTGAGCTGTTCCGCTCCATTCAAGCATCCATTCAGATCTTCTGGAGCTTACAATGCCAAAACATGAAGGAAACATTGCCGCCATCCCTATGAACATGCTTGAAAAGGAGTCTTTCCAGAGTTTTGAAGATGGCTGCACAGGTGCTGGTGAACGGAGGCGGAGACATCGAAAAATTGGACCTGAAAAGGCGTCGCTTGTTTCTTCCTTAATAGTGCATGTACGTCCATGAAATTTTGCATGCCTTGTCAGGCATATTTTCAAGTTTCTACATAAAAAAAAACCTGGTTGAAATGTCTCTCTTAATACGGAAGT
Organism: Epsilonema sp. ZAB3_2; assembly: GCA_030247985.1. Classification (NCBI taxonomy): domain Eukaryota; kingdom Metazoa; phylum Nematoda; class Chromadorea; order Desmodorida; family Epsilonematidae; genus Epsilonema; species Epsilonema sp. ZAB3_2. Next base: position 13,987 of record JASAMW010002251.1, on the reverse strand, counting down.
TATAAGTACTTTTATAGGTGACATATCATATGAAACAGCCTGTACTAAACTGACCAGTGACCTTTTCGTAATTTTTCCCTCCATTCAGCACAGACCCTCATTCACAAGGGGTTCCTGGTATGACCTGTACGTAGGTACACTTCCGAACGGCCAAAGAGACTGTTCTGATACTATTCATGGCAGGGCTTACCCTTTGCTGCATATTCCACAAGTGATCCGTATTTCTCAGTACAGTCAGCCATTCTGGATCATGCTCCAATCGTCCCCCATTCTTCTCGCCTGCTTCCTTTCCAGCAGTCGGCATGATATCGAGAATCTGGAGGAATCCGCGATGAGGTAGGCACTTGTCCAGGGCCAGAAACCGCGTTTCCTCTCCGCTGTTGTCGTGCGGCACGAGAGCGGGGAACTTGACGTGGAGGTGGGCGGAGAACCAGTAGGCGGGCTGGAGCTCCTTCAGCAGGCCCATCGCCATGTTGTTGCCCAGTCGACCCGATTCCGCGTCCGCGCGCAGCCAGGACTTCTTGCGAAAGAGCCAATCAGCGTCCCCGAAGGCGTGGATGCCCACCGGCCAGTCGTGAGTGAGGAAAATGTCGACGGACGGAGACGGCGGCGACTTGCGCAGCTGGCGAAGCCGAAACATATCTGAAAACAAAGAAATGATCTATGAGAGCGCGTACTTATCGGGCATACGCGATTACTAGTATCAAAAATGTATAACTGGGTTTAGGGAAGAATGGAGCAAACGAAGGAGGCAATCACTGGCCCGCCACAGACGTGAACTCCGAATTCGCTCCGAATTCGGAGCCCTGACTATGCTTCAACATGTAAATCCTCCGAGTTTGCTCCGAACTCGCTCCGTTTTTCCAAACGTCCGTGTGAACTGCCAAGTTTCAAACTCGGAGACGTGTGAACCACCGAGTTTCCTCCGAATTCGGAGCCTTCTCGAAGCCATCTCGGAGCCTTCTCGGAGGAATCTCGGAGCGAAAAAGTTGGAAACAGAGCAGTAATTTACGACGCGGCGCGTATGGCATAATCATTATAGACCGCACAGAACCTGCAGTGCAATGTACGCAAGCATAATATGAGGAGAGAGAGAAGTCATCGCAGGTCTCTCCTTTGTTCAAGGAACAGCAAGCAGCAGGCGAACGCAACAAACACAGTATATCATTATCATTGCGCTGCGCTGTCCGCTCTCTTCTCTCTCCTTTCCCCATTCCCGAAGACAGAGAGAGGGAGCGCTGCGCTTGTTGTTTCATTTGTGTGTGGCGTGTTGTGTTGCAGCAGCGGACAGCGCGCGGCGCGGGCAAGTTGCATGCTTTCTCTTTCTCCGTGTGTGGAACGAAGCGCGCCGTGTTTTATTGCTGCAAAAAATATTACGTGTGAACGACCGAAAAAAACTCGCCGAGTTTGTACGGAGGGAAAATGATTACATGTGAACAGCCGAATTAGGCTCCGAATTCGCTGCGAATTCGGAGCGATCTCGGAGCGAACTCGCTCGGAGCAAACTCGGAGCACGTCTGTAGCGGGCCACTGACTCACATTCGACCCATTACAATGGGTTTCGTAAAACCCATTATAATAGGGAATCTAAAGCACGCCATCCTCCAAAAACAATCTCGTAGCGCGCAAGCGGTCTTCTGTTGCTTGTCGGTGTGATTGTTTGTGTGTGTGGTGTGGATGGCGTTCTTTAGATTCCCACATTATAATGGGTTTTACGAAACCAATTATAATAGGTCACATATGAGTCAGGGATTGCCTCCTTCGTCTTACACTGTGTGCTCCATTCTTCCCCTATGCCAAATTATATATTTTTGCTAGTATCGGTTTCGTATTGGCTTGATAAGCTGTCACCTAAAACTCGTGCTCGGACCACGGACAAACCGCGGATAGACAAAAGAGGGCAGGGCTGAAGTCCAGTTGTGTAGCTGTTGCTTCTTCAGGTATGCCTATATTCGTGTGTATTGTACGTGTACATGCCTACCTACCCATGCTGCGCACGTAGTAGGCAGTCCTCTTGGTATCTTCCGTGTAGGGCGGGCATTCGAAATGGCCGAGGTTGAAGCTGCGTCCGTTGAAGATACCCGAAAGGCCAGCGATACGCAAGCCTCGATATCTGATCACGCCTGCGTAACCCAGGTAGAAAATATTCGGCGCCACCCAACCACCGTACGGTAATTCCGCCAGGTAATTGGACGCCTCGTGATTGCCACCCACAAACACCGTGAGATAGGGAGCCACTCTTTCGCCTGAAAAAACAACATGCATAAAAAAATTTGCCAAATAGGCTATGCACCTGGCCTCTTGGTCCGTTGAAAGAATTCAGTTTCGCAATAATCGTGAAAAGCAACTTCGCGTTCAACAGCACGTTTCTGCCAACCACGCACTTCAATCTATGCTGCGCATTACGATTTTTTGATATACCTCACTACATCCCCGTGTCACTTTATAGGCCCAAACATATGAATGTAGATATTATGTAGTCTAACCTGAATAATACTTGTAGAACGTCTGAATATGATGATATTTCGAGGGGCAGGCCATGCATTTCAGGTCGCTGTAGTTGCGCACAGCTTGAAAATCGCCGCAACACAGCAACAGGTCAACCTTGATCCCGTCCCGCTGTTCTGTGAAAGCGATAGTCTCGAATATTTTGTCCATTTCTCCGTGCGCGCAGCCGGCAACAGCCACTGTGACTGCACGACGAGCCTCCTCTCCATTCTGACCAGAGGAGGAGGAAGAAGGAATTGTGGTAACATCGGGAGATTCGCCTGCATCGGCGTTTCCTCGGCTCATGGTGATGTTAGAACGATTGATTGAACGGATCGATAAAGACTTTGTGCTTTCAAATCGCTGGTTTTTCGTAATTTTCACAAGAAACGTCAACGAGACGAGACGGATTTCGCTTCCTTCCGCTTCCGCTCGTTCCTTTCCTTTTCCTCGTCCTCCGCCCGCTCCCTCTTCTAATAAAGCACCCACTCAGCGTATTTTGCGTAAAACCGTATGTAGCACAAAGTACGCGCGCGTATGGTGGGCGATTTTTTTGGCTGTGTTCCAACAGATTTCAAACAAAGTCAAAACATATAAACCGATTTGGGTTGTTTGTTTCTTCTTCTTTCTTCTTCTGCTCCTTCTTCTGCTCATGGAATGCGACAATCCCGCTACAAGCCGTGTCAGGAAGCACAGAATATTCAAGACTGGTGCTGCATATTTAGTCTGGAACGTGGAAAGTAGGGTCATACTAAAAGGCGGACGCGGACACGGACGCGGACGCGGACGCTGTACTAAAAGGCGGACGCGGACGCGGACGCTGTACTAAAAGGCGGACGCATAAAAGGCGGACGCCGTACTAAAAGGCGGACGCATAAAAGGCGGACGCCATTTTCAAAAGGTGTGCTCACGTCTGCCCTATGGACGTTGTACTAAAAGGCGGACGAACAAAAGGCGGACGCTATACTAAAAGGCGGACGAACAAAAGGCGGACGCTATACTAAAAGGCGGACGAACAAAAGGCGGACACTGTACTAAAAGGCGGACGCATAAAAGGCGGACGTCCTACTAAAAGGCGGATGCACAAAAGGCGGACGCCTATAACAAAAACATCTTTCAACCTTCTGTCAATAAGAGCTGGCAATACTTGCGCATCTGGCAGCATTTTCATGCATCTGGCAACACTTTTATGGTATGCCTTTATGTATGCTTCTTTACTAAACGGCGGACGCAGACGCATTTTTGTAACAGGCGTCCGCCTTTTATGCGTCCGCCTTTTAGTACAGCGTTCGCGTCCGCGTCCGCCTTTTAGTATGGCGTCCGCCTTTTGTTCGTCCGCCTTTTAGTACAACGTCCATAGGGCAGACGTGAGTACACCTTTTGAAATTGGCGTCCGCCTTTTATGCGTCCGCCTTTTAGTACGGCGTCCGGCTTTTATGCGTCCGCCTTTTAGTACGGCGTCCGCGTCCGCCTTTTAGTACAGCGTCCGCGTCCGCGTCCGTGTCCGCGTCCGCCTTTTAGTATGACCCTGGAAAGTATGTTTCTTTTTGCTTTTTCGTATTCGACTGTATGTACATACCTGCGTGCCGTTATACGTTTTGTAGGCGTGAAGGAATTTCGTGAGAAATATCGCATTGTTGGCTCATTTGCTGGTTCCCTACCACGGTCTACGCATCAGAATGAACAGCTCGGGCTTCCACTTATGCTCTTGCCAGAGGAAGTGAATGTTCTCCTGCAACAAGGTATGATTCATATGTTGCGCCTCTGTGTGGTATGTATGTACACATAGGTCTATGATAGTTTCACGTTGAACGTGAAGTTATGCATGTATTACGCCGGGCACTCATGCCTCGTTCACCATACGTCCGTATCTGGGAGTACATGGCACACCGCAAATACGTCGGACGTATGGTGAACACGGCAACGGCATCATGCCATTTTGTTTTTATTTTCGGTCCGTTCGCTCTTTTTTCTTTCCAGAAGTCCATGCTGCCTTCGCGCCGAGCCCAATGTTGATAGTGCGCCTGGCATTCGCCGCTTATGTGAACATGACTTGACATACCTTTCTAGGTGTGGTCGACTTGGTTCAGCTGAAGCCGGATCGCGTTCTGCCTTCCGATTCTGATAGAGCCCGATATGAGGCGTATTGTGAACGACTGGCGACGGACCAAGCAGCGCTGTTCCACCAGGAGAGAGTAGAGGAAAGATTACAGCAGGCTGAGAGCATAGCCAAAGGCAGAAAAGCTAAGCAGATCAAGAGGGGACAGTTGACTGGCGATCAGGGTAAGGTACCTACCTAACCTACCGCACATTACAGTACATGGGATAAGATAAACTGAAGCAATCTCACTGCATAATGCATGCTTAACGACCTTAGCAGGGTTCGGACGGGTCCTTTAAATCCTTTAAGTGCTTTAAAAGTGCTTTGTTTTTGTCGAGGTGCTTTAAGTCCTTTAACACCTACCCCGAGGAAGCCGTCATTGTTGTCAACAACTTTTACTTTTGTTGTCCGTTTGTTGTCGGATTGTTGTCGGATTTTGTACTGTTGTTGTCGGATCCGACAACAACCATACAAACCGACAACAACAGTACAAAATCCGACAACAAACCGACAACACGGATTTTGTACTGTTGTTGTCGGATCCGACAACAACCATACAAAATCCGACAACAAACTGACAACAAACGGACAACAAAAGTAAAAGTTGTTGACAACAATGACGGCTTCCTCGGGGTAGGTGTTAAAAGTCCTTTATTTGCATGTCGGTCCTTTATGAATTTTTTTGGAGTGAAGTTTTAGGGCATTGTTGCTCAAATTTGCAAAAAATTTCAATAGTGGGCTACACACGTGGTGAGTAAACTCACAGGGAATTCCGTTCCCCGTAAGTATGCGATGAAGCATAGGTAGTCCGGTGAATTCACCGTGAGTTTGAAACTCACCATCGTGTGAACACATGAGAAAAATTTTGCGCTTGGGAGCAAGTGAGAATGTTCTACACGAAAAATAAAACTCGAAGTTCAACTCGAAGATCGAATTCTAGCGCGCTAATTTCTGCCATTCATACATTATTTGAGTGAATCCCGTTTCCAGCAGTATCCCTAGTGTATACACCCCATGTACTGTAGGGTACCTGAAGCTGCCTGCGTTGTATGTAAAGTGGTCATAAGCCTAATCATCATCAGGGTGCTCGCGTATTCTGGAAATTCTCGAAATACTACTCAATTTATTTGATACTCGAAATGAAATGATACTCAAATTTTTATTTTATACTTTTTGGGGTATATATAGTCGAATTTGCAAAAAAATTCTGCTCGCTTCGCTCGCAAATAAAAAACATGATCTCTTGTTTCACATTTTTCTGCTCGCGTTGCGTGATATGCACGAGAGGTGCTGAATGCCTGCAATAAACTGTTTATGTATGGTAATGGACTGCCCTTATTCTGGTACTTTATTTTTATTTTGGGTCCTTCATATTTTTTTGGTCCTTCCCGTCCGAACCCTGCCTTAGCCTGCTTACATATATGGCCTAGAATGCTAAGATGAAGATGACGTTATTGTTGAGGCAATTTTCTTGTTCAGAGTTGTCAGCAAAGAGCATGCGTACTACTCGTGGGGATTTGGACGGGATCAGCGTATCTGATTAGGAGGTGGGAGCAGTGAAAGCGGAGATTCCACGGCTATTCCGCCGCCCCAGAAACAGCAGAAGCAGGATACAAGTATTGATCATCAGGAGCAGCACCTACTCTGCGAAGTTTGGCGACGTAAGTCAGTGGGCGCCTTGACTTTCTAGGCTGTACATCCTATCGCACACCATAATTGGCGTCACGTTGTAGACATGAGCGAGCAGTATACAGGTAGCAGATACTTCAATGGAATGGCCTACGTAAGAGGATGCTAGGACAGGAGAAGCAGTTTGAAAAATCGGCAGCCAGTGCGTGAGTCGAACACGCAGCGCAGTATGGGATTACGCCCCCTCTTAGCGCACGTCCCCATCTGACTGCACAGCTCAATTTCTGCTTCTCTTGTCCTAGCATCTCTAAGGACTCGACACTATAGTTTCGGAGCCAACTTTGAGGCTTCGTCGTAGCCGTTGTACGCAAGATAAAAGTGGATCCGTTATAAGATGCGAATAAATTATCATTCTTCCTCAACACGTACACCAAACGGCAGCGCCAAAGCTCTTGTATTCGGCGCAGCTACGACACGCCGAAGAACCCCCCAAAAACCACGCGATTTGGGTTTTCCGAAGGAACCACTGGGTATTTTTCAACATTCGGCACACCATTCAACGCGTCTTGACGAGAGGAATCGATCGGTACCTGCGGCGCCTCTCTACGTTGCCTCTACGCAAAGTTATCCAAGAAAAACGTGTTTGAAAAAGTTATCGTTTCAATCAAAGAATAGCGCCACGGAGAGGCCGTTTCAAGAGGCGCTCCATGGGTTGTCAAAGAGATCGTGTAACAAGCTTTCGATCGATATCTTGATCTCCTCTCAACTCGCTTTCGTTGGCTCAGGAGAGACCTGGACCGAATTTATCAAGAAGTCCATGCATAGACAGTTGTCCAAGACGAGCGCAGAGAGCGCGACTGGAGCGGAAACAGCGAACGGAAAACAAGCAGACGGATGATCGTATGGTGTGAGGAAGTGAAAACAGCTGAATTAGATATCACCAGATACTTCAGTAGTAGTACAGGAGTCCACGGCTCAGAGATCTATAGTGTGAGACCTTAAAGAGACTACAGCCGCGTTAAGGATTATTCCCATCCTGTCCTGCGATTCCAATGGCCTACGCATGTACAGAGCGCACAGAAATAGTGAATGTGCAGTTCGTTTTCTCACTACATTTCTTCGTCACCATTTATTTAATGATGGTTTTTATGATGTTTTCTGCAAATATACAGTGCATACCATACGATTGCTGCCTTATTTTCTCTGCGTAGAGTCACCATTTTGCGACGAGTCTGACTACCAACCTGTCCCTCTTGCCTCCTGTCAGCTCTCGATTGGAGTGGCTCAGAATGGTGACATTTGCGGATCTCTGGTCCAAGGGCTACTACCTCACTGCCGGCCTCAAATTCGGCTGTGATTTCCTCGTATATCTAGGTAGGTACTTACACGTACGTACACAACACATACATGTAGGTATTTTGTACTCTTACCTACGTATGTACGTCACGTAGTGTTGTGTTCGTACGTACGATTTAGAGCAGGGATTTGATAATAAATATTAGTGCCGTCTAGTCTAGTTGCTGGTAAAGAGCCAGACGCCTATAGTCTGGCCAATAGCAGTTGGCACTTAGACTCAAGGCGAGTTGCGTAGTTTGCATGTGCTTCCGCTGAGGAGTACACGAAGCGTGGACAGAAATCCGCATTTGTGAATCGATTTACGCAACGCGCCTTGAGTCCAAGTGCCAACTGCTATTGGCCAGACTATAGCTGGGTACTAAACCCGTGAGCGTCACGTGTGTCTGTGCAGGTGATCCGATCAAGTATCACTCGGAATACATGGCGGTCTGCGTTCCTGAGGCGGCGTCTGCGCAACAGTTGAGTGCTTGGTGTCGCGTGGGGAGTTCGGTCAAGAAAACAGTGCTCCTGTGTAGCAGCAACTGTGCAGCTAGCAATCGACTGACTGGCGCCAAAGTCGAATATGCATTGCGCAAGCCGGACTAAAACTGCGCTGCCTTCGGACGAAGAGCGAATGATCTCGTCCTGATATTCAGCTGGATGTGATATGGACTTTGGATCTCATTACGGATACTCCTGGTTGTAGTAATATCCATACATAGGGTACGTATCATCAACTCCTATTTGTCGAAAGCTATTGCATGCTATACTACTACTTGTTTCATCCTGTTCTTCCAGCAGTGTTGAAGAGCGCTTCTGCGGAAATCTCTTTTAGGTACCCTCTGAAGGTCCAATAAAAATTTTCCAAACATATTGGGCGTTCCGCATCACATCGCCGGCCTCAGTTTGCAATTTTTTTTCTCCTGTTTTTTTACATACCGGTGTCCCCAGGCCCCCTTATCCCCCCCCACTCGCCTGCCACTTCTTTCAAAAATTCTTAACATCATTCTACTCCATTTTCTTCGTAATTTTCGGTTTTGGGCATGCCCCTTCGATATTTTGATGAATATGGCGCGATATAGTCCAAAACGTGGTAATTTTGGCGAATTTGATCATTTTCGTCAATTTTTATGGTGGTTTCATCAAAATATCGAAGGGGTATGCCCCAAACCGAAATCTGCGAAGAAAATGGAGTAGAATGATGTTAAAGAATTTTTGAAAAAAGTGGCGGGCAAGTGGGGGGAAAATTGGGCCTACCAGCAGCCGTATCTCAGCATACAGGAGGGGTTAAATTGCAAACCGGTCAGCAATGTAATGCGGAAGTCCCAATATGTTTGGGAAAATGGCTGCTGGACCATAAAAAGGTACCTAAAGGTGCATTTCCAGAGAAGCGCTCTTTAACACTGCTGAAGAACAGGATGAAACAAGTAGTAGTCGGTACAGTGCAAAGTGGTGATGACAGCGGAACGTACTATAGTTGTACGTTGTACCTATAGTTGTACCTTCCTACATACAATACTTCTACGTGCATTCGTGCATACATACATCCATGTATGTACGTACGTACTTTGTACTCACAGTCAGGGACGTGACACAGAGCTGACCGACGAGCCATGTATCTGTCCCGTAACTTGTATCGCCTTCTCAGATGAGTGCTTCCTTTTTGACAGTAGCGTCTTCTTCGGGAAGGGGGTTTTGTTGTGCGCATGCGACCTGAGGTGTAGGGGGGAGGGGAGCTGGTGCTGCCAGTACCCGAGTCCCGACCTGAGTCGCCGCTCGCCCGTTTCAGTCTCTCTTCCACTCCCCCCTGCTCCCGTTTCCTGCTGGCCTGCTGATTCTGGGGGCCGCGACGGACGCCCAGGACCACAGTAGTCAGTTGGCCCTCGCCTGCTGAGATAATGAGGGGTTGATTCGTTTGTAGATCCATGGGAAAAGCAGCACCCGCCATCTCCCTGTCTGTGTGTCCTCCTCCGCCCCGCGTGGTGGTATGGCGTCTGGGTGGATTCCGCGTTCTGCTCCAATCTGCCTGTCTTATGAAGCTCTGATTTTGCTGCTTCAACTGCGCTACCGTATTCCTGCTATCGGTCACGCTACTTCCGTTGCCTGGATGTGCGGTGCTTTTGATGCGGTAGAAGGACCCACGTTGGTACCCAGAGGAGCTTGCACTTGCTCAGTAACTATGTCATCCTAAGTTGAAGAAAGGGAGGAATATCGTCGTGGTGGAAACAAGCAATAAGACAGTAGGTCGCATTTTTGGTTTTGTGCTTACTTTGGATGCCAATAATTTTACGCCCGGCAAATAGTTGGAAGCCAACAGGTTTCCACATTTATCACCAGTCGCACTTCCATCGTGTTTTGAGAGAAAGCGAACAGGTACGGAAACGAGTAGGCTGCAAATAAGTGACAACAACGTACGCGTACCTAATACATCTACAGAGTGTCTCAAAATAAACCGTCCACCTTGTGCATGTAACTCTGGAACTCAAATCTTAGATTTTCATGCGGTTTCTTTTATTTTGTAGCCGCAAGGCTTCACCACATGTGTGTACAAAATGTCAACTATTTGGTCCACATACTTCGGATATTGCGACGGTTTGAATCTCGAAGCTCAAAATCGACGTTTTTCTTCAGTATGGAGAAAAATCTCGGTTGCCACCTGTAAGCCTTTGCTACAAAATACAGTATCCGCGCATGAAAATTTAAGGTGTGGTTCCAGAGTTACATGCACTGGAAGGTGGACGGTTTATTATGAGACACCCTATACATGCCGTTTGCTCGTTCGCGCGACGACACTCTGCGTTTCACGGATACTGACAGTTTGAGGTCTGCGGCTCCAAGAGACCCGCAGCACATTTTTGCCGTCGGGGTCGTCAGGATCAAAGTTACAGTCAATTGAGAAAAAGACTTGATGAGAGTACTATGTATTATGTGTATTGTGTGTAGAATACGGCCGAACAACGACAAAATAATGTTCGATGGTTAATGACCCAGTCAACATATTCATTCCTGTCACAACGTCCACAGAAATCGCTGACTTGAAACAAAATCCAATACGTCCATGGATACTTACGATGTACAATACATATCGGGTGACGGGGGTCAATGTGTGTACGTACGTGTAATGGTATTGTACGTGTAGGTACGTCACTACGTACATAGCTAACCTTGTTGTTCAGTTTGTGCACAGTTGACACATTGCCACTGGAGAAATCAACCAAGTCCACACTGTGTTTGAATGCTACGCAACACCGCACTGTGGCCAATGTAGAGCATTCAAATACAGAGATGGACAACGGATCATCTTGAACAGTCACCTCCTGGAAATTATACGTATGTACGTAGGCACAACGAACGTACGTAATGAGTATAGATGTCAGCATTAGACAATCACTCAGCGCTTGACCCATGGTATGCTATACCATCATAATACCGTAAATAAGGGTGAAATTTTTGGCCAGTTTTGTATCTTCCTGAATTCGTCCAAAGGAACCCAGAGACCAACGGAGCAGCAGGTTCTTCTTGCCAACGCACACTGCCAAGCTGCAACGCAAGTGCTGGCAGTCAGTAACGCTGAACAAGTGACACCCTAGAACGGATAAAATCATTTCCAGAGTTGAATGGTACACTCAGTAGGACTCACTGTGCTGCTGTACAGTGATAGTGGAAACTTGACAAGAAACCTTTAGTTGCAGGGATGAGAGAAGCTAGACATTCCTTTCTTTGAATAATGTGCTTTTTGCAGATGGCATGCTGCAATGTGGCCAGAGATAAAGCTGAGATGAAGCTTTCCTTTCCTGAAGAAAGATTTACATTTTACTCTTCATCTTTACGGTCCCCCGCTTCACTGCGATTTTTATCTCCTGCCTTTGTCGCATCTGAAGAGGGCAAATCCGAATGGTTCAATGACTCGAATCTGTTGGACGCCAACTTCGCGTTCCATGATCGGACTGGACATGTTTTGATTCAGCACAATTACTCCGCATTTATCGGTGACGACCAGAACAAAATTTTGTCCTGAAAAGGAGCATAAGAGCTGTTTTCCCAAACCGTCTTCAAAATTCTCTTGCCTATTTCTTATCATCACCTTTACCCCAGGAATCAGACGACATAACAGTACTGTCCCATGTGGGCAGGTCAGAACAGAGAAGCTTCGGTTCCCATGGCTGATTTCTTATCAGCGGAGCTTCCTTCGTGGATTGGTACGGTGTCTCTCCACATAACATCTTTTCCAACCTCAGCAGCTGGAAGATTGTAATAAATAGTTTAATGCCAGTGATTCTCACCCATCGGTTTTTCACACTGCTGTACAATGAACTGTCATGAGGAATACGGTATATGCACCATTACACCGTACACGTACCTCGCCAAATTTCAGAAACTCCTTATCAGTGTTGCTAGACTTTCGTCGCACCAGTGGTTCTGTCAACTTTTTCGCTCGGTTGGCATCCTTCAAGTAATCCATGTACATATCCTTGATCAAAATGTCATTGGTCTTTTCCCGAGTTTTTCTCAAGTTTTCAGCCTTGAATGCTGCTCGTTCACCATTGATCACTGAAAAGCTGATTGACCACTATAGCCATCAAATGACTTGTACGTAGCCCTTTCGTATTCGTACGCGCGTTTACTTACTGTACTTAGCCATCTCTAAAAACATGGTTGTTCAGCTTACATTTGGTCAGCAGAAATTCCCGCAGCTCGGTGCCATTGGCGAATTCTGGTGGATTTACAAGGGAAGGACCAAAAGCCGGAACGGATTCCTCAAATAAAACCCAGAGTACGGTAGATGCCTTGCTCGTCGCGTGTGACCAGGGCAAAAATATCTTCGAAAAGAATGAGAGACCAATGAAATTTGAAAACTTTTAAACAGAGCTGTTGCTGTCTGTTTTATTTTGGTCTTTGTATGTACTGTATTAGGTTTCTGCGATATTAAGCCAAAATACGTCGCTTTTCTTTTCATCTACTAGTATCTTTTCTTTACGTGTCAAATGTGACTTGAGAGCGGATGGATTGAAAGTTGGTTGTTTGGGATCTCCGTCTGCCTCGAATATGATGTTGACGATGTCATTGCCGATGTGTCGCTTCTTCTCCACCTGCTGCCGGTTGCCTGTAGAGTGAGGCAGCAGCGTGGACACGTGGTACATGATCTCGTGGCCGTCGAAGTCGTGTACACCGACTCCAGACCTGTGTGGTTTGCTAAAGAATGACACGCAACACACCCCGTATGGTCGGCGACCAACTCATTGACGAGTTGCCTTCGAACTGATTCGCAGGCTCACCTATGGTATCCAAGCCTCCGCTAAAATTTCCCCAGTTATGCAGTCGAATTTTATGTCCAAGAAGCTGAAGAAAGTCGTCAAAATCTGGGTTTCCGGTTTCTGAAATATGCGTAGTCCGATAAACCTTGCTCCATACAAATCCGGCCAGGCAAAATGCGAATATGCTACCGTTGCTGAGCATTTCATCATCAATAATTGTCGCCTGCTTCGTGAAAAAACGACACCGAATTTGAAGTTGATGGAGCCTTCCTGATCTTCCAGAATAGTTGCTCAAGTCCTGAAGTACTGATCGTGTCTCTCCCATACAGGCCCATAATTCGCATTAGTGGATTAAAGGCGAGATAGACTATCGAATATCACTTTTTGATATAATCTGTACATACGATGAGGAGGCCTCGCAATTATTGCGTATGTACTCACCGTACTCGTACGTACGTACCTTTGGGAGCTTTGGGGAGAGCAATTCCTTTGAATTTACGATTGTATTGCTCCCATATTAGGGAATTTTCTGAAAGTGCATAATAAAGGCCAATGCCTGTGGTAAAGTTGAGCTACCTGGTAGTACCAATGGTTTTCTATAGTAGAACAAGAAATTTCATGAAACCATTGAAATATTGAAATTTTGCGGAGCCAATAAAAGACGTAGAGCACAGCGGTCAAAACTTCCACGGCTAACTTTAGCTCGCCGTTCCAATAAAAAAAAACCGTTCGTCTCCAGCTGCTCTCAGTGTCGAGATCTCGCCGATTTTCTTCAACACTTGAAAATTGTGTGACCATTTGGCAGACGCTAAACCACGCAAACCACGACACCCCACTACTCCGTACGCCCGATGCGCATTTTCATCGTCTTCGTCGCGTATGCTTATTTCTGCCATTTTGATTTTTCGGGCGTTTGCGAGGTTTAGAATTACCCAATGGTCCACGCCCAATTTGGCGATTTCAGTACTGAAGAAATTTGGCGAGATCTCGACACACAGTGCAGCTGGAGACAAACGGTTTTTTTTATTGGAACGGCGAGCTAAAGTTAGCCGTAGAAGTTTGACCGCTGTGCTCTACGTCTTTTATTGGATGAGAAAAAATTTCAATGGTTCATGAAATTTCTTGTTCGACTATAGTACTACCATACCATCATGATAACGTGAAGCATTAGTATGCAAAG